>JACEIK010002942.1:1025-38841 GCA_018107945.1 Datura stramonium
ACTATATATCACTTATCCCTCGTACCAAACGAGTCCTCAAAGTAATTATGATCATTTACCCACTCTTTCTCTATTTAAAGCCCAGACAACAAAAGAATTTACTTCTTTTATCTCAAATTATTTATTGTAATTTTAAAAAATAAATATTTAGAGTAATCACAGTTCATCACCATTTTGCCTGCTTCCAATTGATGATTTGCTATTATATAAGTGTTGACCTAAGCCTCTGCATAGGGATTGCCTCTTGAACTGTGCGTGAGTTGTCTTGTACTACTCTTCCTAAGAACTTGAAGCTCCCTCTCTCTAAATAGAAAAAAATGCATTTACAAGACAAAAAAAGACTTTTTCGAAAACCCTTGGCCTGCCTATTCAATGGGACTATCAAAGAAGTTGCTTCATTCCTTGACTTCTTTTCGCAGTCAAGCTTCCTTGTCCCTTAGTATAGTCTCGATCCATAGTTTAAGACTCCGTTCCTTATAGCCTAGTCTTTATTCATAGTTGACGTGACTCCATACTGACGCCTTTCGCTTTGTATCAATCCGTTTTTTTCTTACTATAGCACAGACCTTTGTCGGACTTTCGTCCCTTTACCTATAGATGCAGCTTGGGTTCGCTATTGCTCATGAATTAGTATAGAGTCGTGTAGTCATCAGTTTTATGACAAGAATGCCTATGAGATGGTGGTTTGTCTTTCGAATGCCTTCTTCCTTACTTTTCTAATAATCCCTTTATGACTATACTATAAAGAACAGGCGGTGTTCACCTTTTAAAATAAATCAATCCCAGAAAGTCAAAGTAAGGGCGAACTACATTATGTTCTACAGCTACAACACTTTATATATTTTTTTAATATTAAACATCTTAATAGTATAACTATTTTTGTACTATTAAACAAGGAAACCTTTGGTTCCCATTTATTTTGAATAAATGCCACTTATTTTAGTTTACGTTTAAATTGATGTAAACCAAGCCTAAGAGATCATGACATGTCACACCTGTTACACCCCGTAAATTTTTGACATATAGATGGTCTATTCGCATGTTGGTTAGAATGCCATACATGCTAGAAAAAGGCCCGGGGAAAGATCGGACAAGCGCCAAGTCGGCGCGTCGCAAGGAAAAATGCGACTTATAAATCGCATTCCTTGAATGCGACTTATAGTCCCAATTATATATATGCCCCCAACTTCGGTTTAATTCTTTTTAATCAAATAATTTCCAGTGAAGTCGCGAAAACGGAGAGGGTTCGTAAGGTTTTGATAATTATCGGCTGATTACGCCGCCAAACGCGGTCCAAACTCAAATTAACCTCGAGACGCCCGAGTATTTAACGACGAGGAGCATTCCCTACGGATTTTAGTTTCGCGAAATTGGCCAGACAAATCGTCGTGCTAAGAATAGGTAAGCGGAATTGCTCCAAATTAGTGTCAATATACTCCTAGCCTTAAGGTAAAGATATTTCTCCCTTCTGGACTTTAGATAATAGCAAGTTTTGATCGTCTTTCGATAAGCCAAAGTTTGGGCTATAAATATATCGAAAGTGACATTTTCTTCTAGAATATTGGTGTATTTAATTCCCAATTGACGTATATGTGAATGCGTTGGAGAAATAGGTTTAGTCTTTTGTCCAAGCTTCGTCAGATTGAATCGGATAACTTAGAAGTAAAGGTATGTAAAGCCGGTTTCTTGACAAGTTAGTAACTCTGGCCTAGCATAATATAGTAAACTTCAGTAATAGAATTCCGGAGTTGAATAATGAAGTTTTGGCGATTCGATGGCTTGTTTTGAGTCGTTATACTCATTATTCGTCAGAAAGTTAGTAAACGGCGCCAAATGGCGAAGTTATCACTTCGGAGCTCGAGTATAGCCCAGTAAGTGTTTTAGCAAGCATGTTTTTTTAGAATAATATAGTATATATTAGAATGCAAAGTTAGTAAGTAAAATCGAATTGATTAGATAGTAACCCAGCTCTGGTATAGCCATACGGTCGAGATGATATCTTGGCTACGGTATAGCCATACGGTCAGAATGGTATCTTAGCTCACAGTTAGCCATGTAGTGAGATAAGATCTCTCAGTTCGGTATAAGCGGTATGAGAGCTCCCGGTATAACACGAAAGAGCTCGAATAAATGAAATTGGATAGTATTTTTCGGTTAAACATGTTTGCTATATATTTGTGATTATTGATTATTGAGACTTGATTATTGTCGTGAGAACGCTGCACAGCGTCACCGCGCCAGGTTGTGCATTTGTGTCTTGGCGGCGGGTGGGTTCACGTCCTCAAGGAGTGGCATGCCATCGATAGGGCGAAAGATAGGATAAACTATCATGTCAGGTTGTCAGCATTACAATCTGATTTGCCACATTGTGCGCATGCGCCCGAGCAATTTGAATCTGATACGATTCTGAATGCGATGCAGAGTCCCACCTGCAGACTCGAACACAATTATTTATATCGGAGGCCATAGCAGGCGGAGACCCGGGGGTGACAGAGGTGCTTTCGTAGTTAGTAGATAGTGGAGTGACTTATTTTTGGTTGGTTTTAACCGGATAAAGAGTATATAAATTGTTTGATTAGTTTGGCTTTCTCCAAACATAGGGGGTTGGTATTGGTTCTTGCTTGCTATATATGTATTTATGTGTCATATACTAGTTAATGAATGGCGGTCAGCCACGGCAGCAGTGCAGCTCACCCCTTTTGTCGATGCGAAGAGTACAGTCGGCTTATATCGTTCTTACGGTCGGTTATTTCTACTTGACCAATTGCTAGTTATGTTGTTATTATTCGGTTGTATTCGGTGCTTTGCATACTCGGTACCGGGATGCCAGCGCCGTGGCCATTACTTACTGCAGTACTCGCCAGAGCGAGGGCGATCACTCGTGATTCCGGCCCAGCTATAAGTCGCCAGCTCTGTCATCCCAGGAGCTTGATATTGAAGGAGTGGATTCATTTTCTTTTGTTGTACAGTATGGGTAGGTCGGGGCCACATCCCAGTCATTTTATCGATACTCATAAAGGAAAACTGCAGTTGTATATATATATCTCTGTGGTCGGTTAATGCCGTGGAGTGGTAAAGTCGCATTTGTCTTAGTTGTTTAGCATTTACATTGTGTTGGCATTATTGAGGCCGCCAGTCCCGATGTGTGGTGACCTTGTCGATACATGATCTGATATTCTATTATGTTGAGTCACGGATGACTAGGCAAGCATGAGTAGCCTTGTCGGGCATAGGATTCCCACTATAAGTATCATTTACAGTTACTTGAAATTATTGCGGCGGCTATAGGCCAGAGTCGGCGGAGAGTGTATTCTGGCCGTTATGCTTGGGTGTTCCAATGCGAGATAGAAGCTAGCCGGGCACCGGATGTAGCAAGCTCGCGGTGCGACGGAGTCCTTACAGACACCGAGGTGCGATCCTTACCCCCCAAGGCGGGGCGTGACAAACTTGGTATCGAAGCGGAGTCGTGTCACAAAGTACGCGGCGAGTGCTAAGTAGAAGTCTTCAATACATGGATGTGTTGTGCACCACGTACACTATGGCGAGGAGGCTTGAGAAGGCATGATAGGATGATTTGTACTTATTCGGTCGTGCCATAGAACGATGCAGTATAGAATTGAGTTCTTAAAACTTATCATATTCTTTGTCTACGAGATAAAATGGCCGGACCAACGACAACGCCCTGAGTAGAAAGGTTGAATCTGACGCGGGGAAGAAGGCACCGGCGGGGATACCTCAGCTTCATTAGTCGGCCCGATCGGGCGATATAGAAACATCATCCACGGCCCTCTCGGTCCCCCTCTCACCGGGAGGCTGTTCGGGCAGCACCGCCTCCGATGGCTCTGTGCCCTACGCCATCGGTCAAGGAAGTTGCGGTCACAGTGGTTATGTTGCTTTAATGAAAGTAGCCTGAAGCGCGGTCCGATTACCCTATGTGGCAGAGCCATCGAGTGGATCGGTAGTTCGAGTCGAGGAATTTTGCAGCCTTTGGGTCCCCCACAGTTCAGGTCGGAATCGACGAGGGCCTCGGGATTTCTTAGATCGAGATGCGAGAGAATTTTCGGGTTATACATATGACCCCTACAGAATCGATTGGTACTTGATGTTTCGGTTACGGGACATAGTTGTATTATGGTAAAAGAGAGTTGGGAAAGAGTCTCAAGTGAGAGATGTTGCCCCTCCACGACACAGTCCGGCTTCTCGGAGGCCTTCTTAGACCGTTACTGCCCACGAGAGATCCGGCGAGGCCGGATGGATCAATTTTGCATTTGGAGCGAGGGTGAGGAGCGTACGAATATGCTTCTGATTTGACTCATAGCCGCTATGCTCCGGCCTTTGTGGACACTATGCGTCCAGAGTTCACGGAGTTTATTATGGGTCTGAACCCAGATTACATTGAAGCATGCATGAGGCTACATTACGAGAAGATATGGATATTGCCCAGAGTCACTGAGCCTTTGCAGACCGTGAGGCCTTAGGCAGACAACGAGGGGCGGTAGACAGATAAATCGGGAAACGGCAAACAGAGACGAGATCCAAATGATATGCAGAGGATTGAGAGAGAGGACCCGAGCCCGGTTATCGGACAGACCCCCTAGACCCCGCCTCACTGCCCGCAGCGGCGGCGGAGTAGATTTGTTCGTCGAGGGCGTCGGTGCAGTGGCGGTTCTCGAGCAGTAGATTCCCTGCCTTGAAGAAGGGGAGGAGTGAGCGAGATTCACACCCTCACCTGCCACAATTACTTGTGGAAGCCTCTATGTCGGAGCTTGTAGATATAGCTCCTGGGGATGTTATATGCGGGCGGGAAGACCCCTTCGGATGAGAGATTGTCGGCCAGGGGGGACAAGAGAGCGAGATAGTCGGGGACGGGGAATCGCACGGCCCACGAGCTCGGCCTCGGGCGTAGGCCCTCGGGTTCGGCGGTGGCGAGGTAGATCGGGGCCTCTAGCTCGGTACGGGCTCAGGCGTACTTACCTGAACTGCCGAGGGAGGCGAGGACTGGAAGGCGTCTCCGGATGTAGTAATAGAGATGATGACTATCTGTTCATGCACTGCTTATGTGCGGTTGATCCGAGTCCACTCTGTCATATATTACCCCATTGTGGCTCAAAGTTTAATGTCGCACAGGTGTCTGGCAGCCCTTTTATGTAACTCCACACCGTCGGTGACTCTATTATAGCTAGCCGAATTTGCTCCCGAGGTGTACAATAGAGTTCTTTGATTGCCAAACTCTACGGTAGATGCAGTAGAGTTAGAATGATTGATTTCGATGCATTGTAGGTATGGATTGGTTAGTCTTGGGTGCTATGCCCAGCACAGAATGTTGGACCAAGACGGTCCGATTCACTTTCGAGGGGAGGTAGTGCGAGAGTGGAAAGGCGACACGGCTACGCCAAAAGGTAGGTTTATTTCCTACCTTGAGCAAGGAAATTGATAGGTAAGTGTGTTTTACCACCTAGTCGGAGTTCGGGATGTTCGGGTAGAGTCTCAGACTCCGGTCTGTTCCGTTGGTGAACGAATTCCACGTGTATTTGCTTGAGCTACTGATATTCCCCCGAGAAGGGAATAGATTTTGCAATTGACTTGCTTACCGGGCACTCGGCCTATATCAATTCCTCCTTTCATTGTAACTACACTTGTGAACTTCAGAGAAGTTAAAGGAAGCGATTGAAAATTTAACTAGAATGAGGTTTCATCGAGTAAGTACTTCATAGTGGTGCGCCGATTCTATTTGTGAGAAAAGAAGATGAAGAACCGCTCACGCGTGTGTATAGGTAAAGTATTTGAATAAAGTTCTGATAAAGAATAAGTATCAGCTTCCCGAAATAGATGATTTGTTTGATCGATTACGAGGGCCGAGATATTTCTCCAAGATTAGCGATAGGATATCATCGAGTTCAGTCAGTGAAAGAACATTCCCAAAACGGCTTCGAGGACCGGAAATGTGGACACTTTGAATTCTAGTTATGTCCTTTGGGTTGTGAATGCCCGGCCAATATTCATGGACACGATGAATAGCACTTTTATACCATACTTGGACACATTCGTGATAGTGTTTATTGATGATATTACAGGTATTCTAGCTCAAAGCAGATCACCGAGCTCATTTACGGGCAGTGCTCAGTTCTCGGGGACCGTCGGTTATATGCTAAGTTCTCCAAGTGTGAATTACAGTGAACTCGGTAGCCTTCACAGGGCATGTGTGGGATCTTTGGTGTCTGATTGACACGCGAGAAAATAGCGGCGGTTAAAACATGGCCTAGGCTTACCACTCATTTGAAATCCGCATTTTAAAGTTAGCGGGATATTACAGAAATTTGTCGAAGGATTCTCCACTATAGCGGCACCTCGGCCAAGCGCCTTGAGCAATAAAGTTTCGGTGGGCAGAGGCATATGGCGAGACTTCCCGAGAAGTGAAAGACAGATTAACCTCGCGGTGTTAGCATTACTTAGGAAGATGCAGAAGGTTATTCGGTATTGCGACGCGTCGGGCGTTAGGTTGGGTTGTGTGTTATGCGGCATGGTAAGGTAATTCGTATGCTTCCGGACGGTAGGAAACACGAAAGAATTACCCTACCCACGACACCAGGTTAGCGCATGATGATCACATGTAAAAGATAGAGACATTACTTGTATGGCTTCCATGTGGATATTTCACACAGATCATAGGCCTACAGAGTATATCTTCACCCCGGAGGAGTTGAATCTGCGGCGGCATGTTGGTTGGAGCTATTAAAGATTATAGCGTGGATATTACGTATCATCGGAAAAGCCAATGTTATGGCAGATGCTCTTAGTCGTAAATCCATGGGAAGTTTGGCGTATTTGCGGCCCGAGTAGCGGTGGGAGTTGGTGAGAGATACATGTACTTGACCTAGCGGGTCGTGTAGCGAAACGAGAGGACGGGCGTAATTGAACACCGCGTGTCATCATTAGTGGTGGAAGTAAAAGGGCGGCAACATGAGGATCTACGACCTAATCAAGCTTAGGACGAGAATTGGCGGGAAAGCGCGAGATTTTGAATGGCGAGATGAAATGCTTTGCGATGTAGAGCCGCCTCATGTTCCCGGATATTTCGAGCTCCGCCCGGCCAGTTATGAACCGAAGGTACACATCAGCTATTCTCTTCACCCCAGGCACGACGAAAATGTACCATGATATCAGAGAATTCTTTTGGTGGCTACTGCCGTGTAGAAAGAAATTGCCGGGAATTTGTAGCGGTGTCCTAGCGCAACGAGTAGCGGGCACAGAAGCGGGCGGGTTAACTCGGGACATAGTTGTACTCTGTTGGAAATGGGAAAGCGGTGAATAGATTTTGTGGCCAGGATTACCTACATGCAGACATGAACACGACTCTATATGAGTGATAGTTGACAGGTTGACAAAATCAGCGGTTATTTCACCTTGCATTAAGCTACTTTCGGCGAAGATTATCTTTGAATTGTATCGAAATAGTTGGAGTGCAGTGCAGTGTCTATTATTTCGAGACCGAGAGGAGCACGGTTTACGGCTAGATTTTGGCGGTCATTTCGAGAGTGCAGGAACGCAGAGATTAATTTGACACGAGTCCACCCTCAGGACGAGATGAATAGGCGAACGCACTACTTCAGACGCTCGAGGACACGCTGCGGGCGTGTGTGCTAGATTTTGGAGGTAGTTGGGATGAGAGAATTTTCGTTAATTGAGTTTGCTTATAATAATAGCTATCACTCGGCTATCAGGATAGAAACCGCCCGAGCGTTATACGGGCGAAAATGCGGATCGCGGTTGGGCATTGTTTGAAGTGGGAGAATCGCGGTGGGCCAGACATTATTCAACGGTCGAGGAGAAGGTAAAGCTTATCGAAACGCCCTCTTGGCCTGCAGAGCCGCAGAGAAATCGTATGTTGATGTCGTGAGGAACCTGGGAGTGATGTGAGCAATGCAGGTATTTAAAGTATCTCCGATGAAAGGGTGAGGGTCGGCAAGAAAGGTAAGCTCGATCCGAGATTGTTGGGCCTTATCATATTCGTCGAAGGATAGGCCAAGTGGCATATGAAGTTGAACTTGCCTCCGAGTGGGAATCCGTTCATCAGGTCTTCCACGTATCTATCTTTGAAATGCATCGGGAGACCCATCTGGCAGTCGATCCGGGATATCCGAGTTATGGAAGGGCGGCTATGAGAGGTTCCGGTGGCTATCTTGACGACGAGATTCGTGGGTGAGGAACCAAAGATATTGCGTCTGTCAAGATGTTGTGGCATAACGAGGCAGAGAGGAGATGACTTGGGAGGCGAAGCAAGATATGAAAATTAGATATCTCACTTATTTCAACATGATGGAGTCAGAGGTATGCTATATTATTATTTTATAATATATACATATAAATAAGATAATCGATTTCCAATCTTTCATGATGAATACTATAGTATTGTGTGAGCCTGTATTGGACTTTTGCATTTTGGTCTTTGAGATAGTCCATATTACGGGGAAACTCTTAAAATTTTTCTAGAAATAAGTTGAAGTAAGTTAGGAATACCTATAGATAGAAGTTTACATTCGAGACGAATGTTCTTAAGGGGAGAATGTTGCACATCAAATTTTTGACATATAGATGGTCTATTCGCATGTTGGATAAGAGTTTTAGAATGCCATACATGCTAGAAAAAGGCCGGAAAGGCCCGGACAAGCGCCAGAGTCGGCGCGTCGCAGAAAAAAATACGACTTATAAATCGCATTCCTTGAATGTGACTTATAGTCCCAATTATATATATGCCCCCAACTTCGGTTTAATTCTTTTTAATCAAATAATTTCCAGTGAAGTCACAAAAAAGCAGAATGTTCGTATGGTTTTGATAATTATCGCTCGATTACGCCGCGAGTCAAACGCGGTCCAAACTCAAATTAACCTCGGAATCTAGGGGTATTTAGCGGCGGGAGCATTCCTACGGATTTAGTTTGCGAAATTCGGGCGACAAATCGTCGTGCTACCGAGTTAAGGTAAGCGGCTTAAGTAGATATTTCTCCCTTCCGGACTTTAGAGAAATAGCAAGTTTTGATCGTCTTTTGATAATCAAAGTTGGGGGTATAAATATATAGAAGTGACGTTTTCTTTGAGCATATTGGTGTATTTAGTTCTAATTGGCGTATATGTGAATGCGGTTGGGAGAAATAGGTACAGTACTTGTCAGAGCCCGTCCGTTAGTCGGATAACCCGAAGTAAGGTATGTAAAGCCAGTTTCTTGACAGGATTAGTAACTCACGGCCTAGCATAATATAGTAAACTCGTAATAGAATTCCGGAGTTGAATAATGAGGATTTTGGCTTGAGTTGGAAATGTTTTAATTTCGTTATATCGTATTAGTCAAGAAAGTTAGTAAAACGAGCGCCAAATGGCGGTGCTCGCCCGGACTCGGTATAGCCCAGTAAGTGTTTTAGCAAGCATGTTTTTAGAATCCCATGATATATATTAAGAATAAGAAGTTAGTAAAAGTAAAATCGTCTTAGATAGTAACTTGGCTACAGTAGCCATACGGTCGAGATGATATCTTGGCTCTGGTATAGCCATACGGTCGAGATAGTATCTTGGCTACGGAATTAGCCATGTAATCGAATAAGAATCCCAGTTCGGTATAAACGGCGAGAATCGGTATAACACAAAAAAACTCGAGAATAAGAAATGAATTCGAGATAGTAATTTCCAGTTCAGCTGTACTTCTTATATATATATCTCTGTGATTATTGATTGTTGAGACTTGATTGTGTCATGAGGCACACTTTTGACGTCTCGCACTTACAGGTTGGTAGTGTGGCCAGCCCAGCGTGTTGGTGGGTTTGCGTCACTTCAAGTGGCATGCGCGTCCCATTAGGACGAAGATGGGATGAGATTTCCCTTTCTCAGACCATTGACATTCCCACATTACAGTTTGCCACATTGTGCGCATGCGCCTAAAGGCAATTTCGAATACGATTACGATTACGAATCTGATACGAGAGTCCCTCCCAGGACTCGGACCACGGTGTGGCCCATATCGGAGGCCACGCCCGAGCCGGGAGACACGGGGCAGCGAGAGGTGCTCGTAGTTGGTGATGGAGGTAGCTTATTTTTGATTGGTTTTGACTCGGGCAGTATAGGTGTTTGATTGGTTGCTTTCATACGGCTTATGGGCGGTTGGTATTGGTTCTTGCTTGCTATATATGTATTTATGTGTTTTACTAGTTAATAGATGAGCGGTCGCCACACGATAATGATGCGCTCCTTCCCTACTCCAGTCTGAAAAATCGATCCGGCTTATATGATTCTTACGATTGATTATTTCCTGCTATTGAAATTTACTGAATTATGTTGTTATTATTGGTTGTGTTCGGTTGCTTTGCATACTCGTACCAATGGTACGACGCGTTAAATGTTGCATTACTTACTGCGGTACTTCACATGGAAGCGGAGGCGATCCTGCGTGATTCCGGCCCGGCTATAGAGTCATCGCTCATCATCCCGGAGCTTGATATTCGAAGGTAGTAGTTCATTTCTTTTGTTATGCAGTATGGATAGGTCGGGGCCTTATCCCGGCCATTTTATCGGTACTCGTAGAGGCTTACTTGATTATATATATATATCTCTCTTGTGGTGATTTGGTGCAGTCGTGTGAGGCGCGTGGAACATCTTAGTTGTTTAGCATTTTGAGATTGTGTTGGCCGTGTGGGGGCCATGAGTAAAATAGTAGTAGTGACCTTGTCGGTCATAGTTATACATTATTCTTTATGTTGAGTCAAAGATGACTAGAACGGCATGGTAGCCTTGTCGGGCATAGGTTTCCCCTTTATAAGTATGTTGGTTGGCCAGAAATTATTTGCGGTGGCTATAGACGGTTGGCCGGCATGGCCTAGCCGTTATATAGCCCGTTGTTCCCAGAAAGCAGAGATAGAGCTGGCAGTTTGGTGTGCTTAGGCTCACCGGTTGCGGCCGGAGTCCTTCTAGGAGCACCGGGTGCCCGATCCTCATACCCCCCAAGGCGGGCGTGACAACACCCAACCGATAGAGTGAAAAAAACCATATGAGCACCTACATATATACGGAATGTCCCATGACATAAAAAATTGTAAGATAGAAATAATGGCCAAGTGGAGATAGCTAACATGAGCTACATATACATATTATAAAGTCATCTAGCAAAAACTATGCAAAATGGCAATCGCTGTGACCACAAGGCTCTAAAGACTTTAAATGCTATACAACTAACAAGCGGATTGGGCTAGGTCCCCGTACCCAATTACCAAAGCGTAAGCATAGCCAAAAAAGCACTAGACGTATACTAGCTCCAGATAGAGATAAAAGCGCAAAGACCAACTGATAAAGGTAATAGAACCTAAATTGGATGCTTCTGTATCCTATGAACTGATCGTGCATTTATAAGTACGGCACTTGAAATAGGGAAGTGAGTACATATACATCATGTACTAGTATGTAAAGAAGAAAGAAAAACAAGTAGACAAGTATGGATGCTCATACGTCAGATATCAAAATGAAAGACTTATGAGAATACAAGTAACAAATGTACAATATGAAACTATAACCTATGCAGCCTTGTTAACTTATCATATAACGGCTTATAAGTTGTTCATTACAATATAGCACCTAGTGATTGCCTAGGTGATGTCCTATGGCTATTTCTAGTACAACGACCATATGATGGTCTACTAAAGACAATCTATGTCAAGTATAGACATATGTTTCCCAAATACTTATAGTATGATTTTATACATATAGCGTAAGTGCGATCGACACGAGTGCCCTCCATGGCCGATTGTCACGAGCGGTCGCCAGTATAAGGCGTATGTTTCCCAAATACTTATAACTATGATTTTATACATATAAGCTGTCATCGTGAGTCGGCACAAGGTGCTCCCTCCTGGAGCTCTGCATGAGGGTCTTACCCTGAGCCATATGTGCCATATCTTGGCTCGAGTTAGGTAAACGTTAATGACATTCCATCGACTTCAAATGCAAATGATCCCACAAGGTCAGAGTACGCCTCTTCCGGGCTCTTATAATGGTTTAGTCTCAACCTTGTGCACATAATCATCACACGGGTGTGTCAAGTAAAACATATGAATACCCTCCTATTGTTAAGGATAACGTTTTTCATAATACCTTAAAAGGTCTATACAAATAGATTACAATAAAGCTAGTTTAGCCACTCAAATAAATTTCTATCTAGCACTTAAATTCTCAAACATGATATTTTAGTTATTCAAGCGTTAGGTCTTGTTTTATCTTATATTTGTGTCTATGTGCTCATATATAAGTGTGATTATACTATGCCCATTTGTTTCCATTTATAACACATGATAGATTTACCATGTGACTTATAAGGATTTCAAGTAAAGTCACTTTAACGACGATTCGGTCATTATTGAGTCATGATAATACGGCGTAAGAATTACAGTTTATTGGCATGGATTTTATCTTTGGAATAACATGTAAAATCTAAGTGAATATTGGTAAGATAAGTTAAGCTAAGTGGGCACAGAATAGGTGAAGTTCCACCATAGCGGCCCAGTTTTAGCTATGGCAAGCTGCTATGGAGGTGGTGATTCTTCTTGACGAAAGACGCAAACTAGAATTTCATATTTAAGTTTATTTTAGGGTTGACTCTATTAAGGAGAGTTTCCTCCTAAAAATTCCCTTGGTAAATTTAAGATATGTCACCCAAGAATAGAGAGGTACAACTCTCTAGGGAAGTGATTCCACCATCTTTCTCCTTCGACCCTCCATCAAAAATTTTGGTTGAGGGCAAGGAATGAGGAGTCAACGGGTGTAGGGAGCAACGGCTTGGCATCGGAGTAGGTTATGACTTACTTTGAGTTTAGATTTTAATTAGTAAAATATATATATGCTTATAAAACTAACTCGACAAGGCATGAATAGGCAGCGTGTATGGTGTCAGGTTAGGTGTCATCTGTAATAACATGAAAAGTATGCATGGATAGTGTGTACATATTATTATTCATATATATGATCATAATTGGGACAAGATGAACGCGAAAAGGCCAGATACGTTATTGTTCCATTATTGATCATGGAATTTGGGTATTTACGTGTTATTGGGCCTTATTCTTGGTGGTTATGATTGTGTTAATGTCATTGTTAAAATTATAGTGTCAAGAAGCGTGATATATCACAATAGAAATTATTGGAGTAGCATTTGATGGGCATGTAATTGATATGATGGTTCTAGATATTTGGTAATTGCGTCAAGGATCCTTGTAATTATTAGAATTTGTGAATATCTAGGGATTATAGCTAGAGACTTTTAAAAAATTCGGATATTGCTAATCTCCTATGAACTCCTTTAGAGTAATATGGTAGGATATGACTAAGTGAAGCATGAATTGAACTCATAACTTTATTGTAGACATAAATTTATATGTAAAAATTGATTAAAATTGCATTAAATAGTATACATGAACCCATAACTTTAAAATATAATGGGTTCAGCCCAAAATCTAAAGGGTGAACCTACAAAATTTAAATCTTAGATCCAACTCTTGTTTTAACACTAACAATAAAATTATTAAACGGTGAAAATCATTTCTAAACATCTTTAATTTTGTTTTAAATAATTACACTCTTACTTGACTTTTAAATAATAAATATTTAAAAACATAAAAAAACACAAATATTTAATTTTTGTATTTTTTTTATTTTTTTTATTTTTTTTATTTTTTTTATTTTTTTTATTTTTTTTATTTTTTTTATTTTTTTTATTTTTTTTATTTTTTTTATTTTTTTTATTTTTTTTATGTTTTATAATTTAAATAATTTTATATCTTATTATAGATTATTTAAGTTAACTAATATTATAAGTAAAATAATCTTTTTAAAATTTTGTTATAAAATTTGACATTACTTTTCTAGCCTATTATTTTAATATTATATATATCAAATATTTATATATGTATATCTGTGGAGTGTGCATGTGTATATTAAATTTCACCTTTTTCTTATTCTCTATCGTTATAACTCATACAGGTATATGAACTTTGATTATCATTAATAAAAAAAGTTAAGGTGAAATTTAAAATTTATTTACAATATAAATGCATAATCTATTAGAAAATTGTTATAATTATAGTTCGATTTTTATTAATTAGTTTTGTATTACCTATAATGAAATATATTTATAAATTTAGCACTTTTTATTATTTTAGGTATGTAAATATATATATAAAGTTTTGATTATTATTTATAAAATTAAGTTTTTTTTTATTATTTTGCTCATTTATTTCATTATTGACCATCATTAGTTTGTGTTACTTGATCGCGGAGTCTTTCGAAACGGCCTCTCTATCTATACGAGGTATGAGTAAAATTTGTGTACAATACCCTCCCCTTCCCTCTGGTCTCCACACCTCTGGGCCGACTTGTGAAATTACACACTTGAATATTTATTTATATAGAACATTATTAATTTTTTATATTCAATCAGTATTTTATCTTTTTTTCATCTCAAAAAAAAAATATTTTAAACATAGCTAATTTATTACATAAATTTTAAAAGATTATGATTTTAAATAAGTTACAAAGAAAAGTTGATAATGTAAAAATAAAATAGGCCTTTAAAAAGATAAATGACATATGAAGAGAATAATTCAAATTTGAATGAAAAAGTTTAACTTTTAAATCAAAATTTCAGATGTAAGTAATTTTCATTCATAATAAAGAAAACACAAAATAATAAAAATAAAAACAGAGATACGATCGCAGAGAATAAAGGGAGATATGATGCTAATAAGGAAAAAGAATAAAATTGAAAATCAATTAACTTTAACCATGATTTAGGAGTTACTTTAATTAAATAAAGATTGAAGTTTAATTTAGACCTTTAAGATGGACACGTGTCATCAAATTAACAGTGTACCGGACAAACTGGATAGGAGCTATACCGCAGGCCGCTTTCAAAAATATTTACATTCTCAGTGAAAAAGTTAAAATTCTTTATCCATAGAACAAAAAATCAGAAAAGATAAGCAGATAGGGAAAGAAGTCAAGTGCATATTACAGACATGCATGCAATTCTATCAATCTAAATTCTCAAGTGTTTCAAGAAAAAAGAAATTGTCAAGAGGGAAGAAATCAACAATCAAAGATGCTGTTTCATAAGAATCATCTACTGAAAGCGTAGTCATTATCTAGATATGAAGATGAAATTTCCCCCTCAACATCTGCAAGGAGGATCAAGATACACAGAGATGCATAGACCGAGCACTTAAAACAGCAGACATTTTAGGCCAGTCAATCAATCGTATTACATTTACAATCTACTCTTCTTCACTGGTCCCATCTCCTTTGCCTTTGCCCTCAACAAGTGCTTCTGTATTTTCCCTGTAGCTGTCTTTGGCAATGGTCCGTAAAACACCGACTTTGGGACCCAATACTTAGGCATCTTTTGATCGACACAAGATTTCACCCAATATCCTCTGCCAACTATTTTTGGATCCATTTTCCTTTACGTCAGGCTTTAATGTCACAATGCACAAGGTGACTCTCCCCATTGCTCATCAGGCCTTGCAACAACAGAGACCTCCAGTATTGCTGGGTGTTGATATAGGATATTCTCCACCTCAACACTACTAATATTTTCACCACCAGATATGATAATGTCTTTTGATGTCTTTTGTTTCTATATACCCATCTGGATGTTTTACAGCAAGATCACAGAGTGATACCAGCCTCCTTAGCAGCTTCATTGGCTTTAGGGTTCTTGGGTAGCCTTTCATCACAACACCCTGAAGACGATTTCTCCCATCATTTTTATCGGCTGGGAACAGATGTCATGTCTGTTGGGTTAACTACGTCAGGTGCCAAACACGTACCTGGCACCTTGACGTGCATTGAGACGTGCCCAGACATCTGTGGGAAGTAGATCCCACTCAGCCTTCCATGTGCATAGAGTGGAGGGGCCATAGGTTTCAGAAAGGCCATAAGTGTGTAAGACACGAAAGCCACGTTCAGTCATTGCAGCAAGAACTGGAGGAGAAGCACCAGCAGTGCTTACATGTACTAGCCGAGGCAGGGAAGGATGGTCTCCTCTTTTTGGGGCATTAACAATGGTATTGAGCACCACCAGGGGCAGCAGAGAAATGGGTCACACCAAGATGAGCTATGGCCGAATAAACAGCCTTTGCAGTTACCTGCACATGGACCACTCAAAAAACAAAAAAAGAACAAAAAAAGAAAAGAAAAAAGGCAACCTTGTCACTTCTGAAAACAAGAAGCGGGAGAGCAGAGCAATTTGACCTTCCTCCAAAGCCGTTATCTTTTCCAGTACTTCTCTTCATTTAAAATATAGACCAAAAAGGCATGTGCCCCTCCTCTTAGTATTTTCAATTTCCAGACTCCTCAACCCATGCAGTAATCTTTGGGGTCTTAACTAAAGGAAGTAGACAAAAGGGGTTACTTTGTTAAAAAATATTCTAAGACAGTAAATTGATATTTCTCCCTTAATATTCTTCTAGTCCATCAACCTATTTCAAGATGAAACACTGAAGAATTGTTTCTAGCCCTCATAGTTGGAAAAAGAGTGTCATTGCATCTTGTTTAGTGACTTATGTCAGGTATGATCAGAAGACAATATAGTCTTTTTGTTGAATTTGTTGTCGAAAACTGAAGGTCAAGAGGGGGAAAAAAGCTGCATGATCAGAAGACAATATAGTCTTTTGTTGAATTTGTTCGTCGAAAACTGAAGTCAATAGGGGGAAAAAGCAGTGGAAGAATCTAACTCCTTATATCGTTCAAAGAGGATACTATCTACATTTCCACTTATGTCATCACCGTAATTTGCTCACTTTATACATAGGTGAGGATATATCACCACCTATGTTATCCTTTCAAGTTTTCCAGCCTTCTTGATGGATCACCCTAATTCTCTGTACATATGCTTGTAGGTTCTGCTAAATAGGACATCATTAGATATGCATCTTCTATAAAATACTCATGGCAACTGAAGAAGTGGGCCAATGTGGTGAAAATAGACAATCATGACTTCTATCTGTTCATTGCTACTTCTATTGCAAAATTTACACCTGGGTCAAAGCCCAGTATCTCGTTATGAACTACATATGTCCAGCGGTATTTCGCAGTCATTACCAAGGCAGATCAACTGACAACTATGCTATTATATTAACATAAAAACGTCATAGGAAACTCCATACGCAAGAAAAGGACCAAGGAATCACCTGTCTAAGGCATATGTTGGTCCCACAAATTGCTCACCGTATCCGTGAAACACCAACCATTGCAGTGAAACATTGGCAGAGTCCAAGGTACAGCTCCCTCTTTGTCTCCAAACAACGGCATTACTTAGAGCCATAAGATAAGCACCACGATGATGAAGCACCACTCCTTTAGGACTAGCGGTCGTACCAAGTGTAACCCCAGGCAATATACACTCATCCTGTAGTGGCTTCCATGGAAAGTCTGGGTCACCAGTTTCCAAGAAATTCTCATATTCAACTGCTCCTTTCTCTAAAGCATATTGGAATGGGGCGGGATCACAGTTTTTATCAGCAATAACTATAAGAAATTGGTCGATTTGATTTTCCTTTGCTCTTATTTTCTAAAATTTCTAAAAGCTTCCTCAGCCAATGGAAACATTCTTGGTCACCATGACAACTGCAGCTGAGCAATGGACCAAAAGAAAAGCAATTGTGTCTGCATTTAAACGAACATTGACAGCATTTAAAACAGCTCAGCCCATTCAATTTCAAAGTGAAGCTGTACATGGCAGGAACAACGGCAATGCACGGCAACACGTTTTTGGAAGCAACTTAAGGAAGAACTTATAAGGTTCCGCTGGATACCCGAAAACTGCATTTTCTCAAGAGGATAACATTGTACATCCGTAAGAACTGATAGAGTTTCTGCATGTCCATTCAATTCTGCTTAAACAAATTGAGACAGGCAATGCAAAATTTACAAATATTTTAATTTCTGTCGATCATAGAAGAGGGCAATTCAATACCTGATCATTTATCTCAGGAACTATTACTTTTCAATTAATTCTACCCCTCTTCTTTGAAAACAATAGGTTTAGCTTAATTAGCTTTAGAGTAGTAGATTATGTAAATAATCTGAAAGAATTTTAAGGAATCAACGGGCTTCCCTAACGAGGATGATCCGTGGGAACTTCTCTGAATTATAGCACTCCGAATTAGTGAGATTTTTGAATAACAATATACATAACAACTCTATTCTTCTACATCCTTCCTAAGTTCCCTTAAAATTCCTAAAAATGGGGGCTGAGAAGTTTAAAGTAAGAACACATAGATATTGACATAATATCGATAGTGATTCCTATTAACCCAAAACAAGAGAGAAAAGAATGGGAAGGATAACCTCCATTCAGACAATGAACTTACAGAAATGCAGGAGCACAGAACTAATAGCAATGAACCTGCCCGATATGAAAAGCACTTTATCACTAAATCAGAACCATTCTGTAATTTCCAAAGCTGAAGGCCAATCTGTCTCACCCACTCATTTGCTCCGCAAGGAAACACGACAATGTGAACTCAGATTTGCTTAGAATCTGTACATTGTTTACGTTATTGTATGCATGATCTCCAACAGCCAAGGAACCTTGCTAGCTTATTTATAACCTTTATAGAAACATTTTATTTTGTGATCTCCAGGGAGGCCAAATAAGTATTCCCCTTCTTTTCCTCGTATTTCCAGAAAATTCAACTAACTTGCACGGTCAGTTTGTATTAGTTTAGTGATCCGCAAAGTGGACTGGAAGAGGGGTATGGAGTGAAGATGTAAAACAGCTTGCTCTAAACCATTCGTGAAATGCCAAATTCTTACTTAACCAACAGACAGAACTCGAACATGAGCATTCTGTGGTATGAGTGGTTAATTGAACGGCAACAGTACCATCAAAAGAGCTAATTTGAAGTTTCAGAACTAGCAAATAAAGATTTGAAAAAAATGTAGAACAAGTAAAGACATACCCATATCAATTTTGGATAATACTCTCTCCTGCAACAGAAATGCTCTCCTAAAAAGGAGCTGTATGTCTCTGAGAATCACCAATCCATGTGAAGGCAATTTCTCCTAAATAAATATTGGCTGCTTTGTAGTTACATTAGTCTATTTTACACGGACTAGTGTCAAAGAATTACCCTTATTCATACTGCGAGTCTTGGGAAACACAGTATCAGAACTGCGCATATAGATCAGGATGGTGAGATAAATCGGCAATGCCGGCAAACCTACGAAAATCACTACGAAATTTACAGAAATCTCTATAACAGTGGCAGAGTGCAAAGACCCACATATGGATGTAGTTTCAAGTAGTCTTTGGGATCAAATCCTATGACTAACTAGAAGTATCTCCTCCGTAATACGACCAAGAAGAAAAATGGATTCATATGGATCATATTGGATTAGATCAGTACAGAGGAAAAATATTTGGTTTAGTCGAAGAATACTATGCTAACTGATAGTGTATGTGATCATTTAATAGACCGTACATCCAATTATTGATCTCTAACCGAACATATACAAAACATCACCTTGGTGCAAAAGCATATTTACTCTTAGTCTCTCACCACAACAAAAAATTTCTTATTTTACTAGAACAAATACCTAAATGTTCTTATCCGAAGCAGACACTAATGCAGTCTTCCAAATGACATTCTTAAGCTTTTGCCTGGGCGGTGCAAATTAAAGGTTAAAACAATAATTCGAATTGATAATTGAGTTATTGGATAAATGATTCGGGTTATTGATTTAACGGTTTAATTATCGAGTTTGCTGTTTCAAGTTATTGAGTTATTGGTTCGATTATTGGTTTGACTACCTTTTTTAATGGGTAGACGATAACCCGTAAATTTATTAAAAATCTGATTTTAGCGCTTTGATAAATAAAGTATCATGGTAAGAAGATGAATCGGATATCGATGAAAAGTGAGGGGATATTATTCAAATTTAAATTAAAGTTAATTATTTTAGCTCGGCTAGTTATATATGTCCTTTCTCTTTTCACCAATTATTTTTCTAGCTAAACATACTTATGACTTATCAGATTTTATATGCGAGATCTTACTTGGTTAAATCGATAAACAATTAGATAACGTCAATAACCGATTAATCGATATCTTAATGGTTCTTTAACAATTTAGCATATCTACAAACGATAAATAAGCGAGTAACTTTTAAATCGAGGCAGGAACCCGATCGTCTGAGAGGCCTACTTTTGCTAACAGTAACTGTTGGAGCATTGTACAAGCTCTGCACCCATTATACACCATTTCCTTTCATCGTGACGAATCAAATACCTATACAGAAACTAAAGTGTCGCCAGCTAGAACCTGAAACAAGGTCACATGAGGAAAGACTAAGAAGAGAAAGTAGTACTTCCTTAGTTTCATTTTAATTGGTAGGCATACTTAAAACTTGATGGTTTAAAATATTTCTCCTAGTTTTAAAATTAAAGAGATAATTGATTATGTTTTGATTACATACTTAGTATTTAAGTCAATTTAAAATGTAAAAGTAAATCATCCTTGTTAATTTTTTTCTCAATGAATATGTAAATTTTATCCTACCAATTAAAATTGAAATACGAGGCATCGAAATGAAATTTATATCTAAAAATCTATTCTTGGAAACATAATTTTGAAATGGTATTCTTGGAAACATAATTACCATTGCAAACAACAGAATGTTAAAAGATTATCAAACAAGAGTATTGATCTCATACAATTAACAAAAATGTCCATATTGACATTATTATCATGACAGTGATTTAGCTTAACATAGAAAAAGATAAATCAGCTGCAGCAACATACAATACATGAAACAAAACTAACAACATAAAGAAAAGAAGGAGAAAATTGAAATTTGATAAGAGTTAAGACAGAAAAAGAACAGAAGCCCGATTCCAAACAAAGAAAGCAGAATCCTTATTCCTCATCGGAAAAGGCTTGACAATAAGTTTCGTATGGCTTCTATTTATGGAAAAGATTTTAACAAATTTATAGTTATAACTTGTATATACATACAATATGTATATTAATACAACTAAATCCCAAACTATTTAGTGTATGCAGTATGCCTGTATAAATCCTTTGGAGCACTTAGTTAAATAATTTTTAAATGGATGAACTCTCTTCCTATATCATAATGGAAATAAAAAAAATTACTGATGGATGAGAATTTGGAAGATACCGTGCTTCCAAAAGTGACGGAGCGTTTCGTAAGAGCAGAAGCCAGTTGACGGCAACGGCGATAAGTCTGGAGCCATTAGCAGTCAACGGAGCCGTGAATTAACGATTTCCGGTTGGGATACACCATCGCCGCCCTTTCCAAGAACCATAACGGCGTCAAAGCGGTATAGTTCGCCGCATTCTTGGGAAGATCGTCGATATCTCTCTCCACCACCATTCTTTTCTCTCTCCCCCTTTGGACTGCAGAAGAAGAAGAAGAGTTTGTGAAAATGGTATTTAAATATGTTGGAGGTTAAAATATTATGTGACTCTGCGTTGTGTTGAGCTATTTTAATTTCTCGTCCTTTTATATTGGATAGGTTGGCTGTGGTGATGACTGATAAGCACAAACGACAACCATCGTTTACTCAAATTATTTACAATTAGTAAGAGTATTCGCGCTTATTTGAAATCACTAATTTTATAAAATAATATTTTATAAATTTAATCAAAGTAAAATAAATAAAAAAAGAATAAATATGCGTGCAAAATAACTTTATAAATTAAATAAATGACAAATATAAATTTATTTCTTTCAATTAGCACCAACACATTCTCTATTTATAGTATCAAGACATAAAAATACGATATCTACAATATGAAGAAAATCTATCAGCCTTTAGAAGCCTGATAATATACGCTACATATGAAATTCTGTGTAACAGCGTTAATTGAGAAAAAGAAAATGATAGTAACATATTATCATTCCTTCTTGAATCAATGATCTTTGATTTTATTTTATTATTTATCCTTTTGCTTTACTGGAAATTATTGTATTTGAAATTTTAGAAGAATCAAATAAATGTCAACGTGAAATATTAAATTTTTTAAATAAATAAATAATTGTTGGTAAAGACAATAAAAGGTGAATAGATATTCTAGTTTTAAGTACATTCCTTGTAGAAAATTCACCCCTCCTTTGCATTACATATATCATTTAAATGTTTCCCCATTTAAATGAACCAAAAAGTATTAAAATAAAAAATAAAAGGAGTATATCATGATTGCAAAAAAAATCAACTAAGTATATATACTTGAAGGAAAAAATATTTCAATAAATTAATAAGTTCCTTAGGTGCTTTATAATAAATCAGGATACCAAAGTGATATGGTTCAATTTAAAATTATACTTTTATTCCATTGTTAGTCCAGAAATACACATCTACTACTTTAACAAGCATTTACAACTTGCGGTTAACTTGAAAATCTATCCACACTTCTCATTGAATGTGAGCAAATAATTTATTGTGTAATAAATTAAAATCAGGAATTTACGTACAAATGAAATGGACTAACAACCAAACCCTTAATTCATATTAGAGATTCAGTTTATGACATGTCAAATGACACTTACAAGTTACTGAAAATTTCAAATGCACATAAATGTTTGAACTAATAAAACCAAGAACTACAATATGGTATCCGTCTTAACAACTTGAAAGGAATGCTTTACTCACCGAGCGTGTGGTTTACCTTTTCTAGATTACGGGCATAGCTAGAGTTTACTATACTATACTTGGATTCAACTATATTTGTATTTTATGACTTGATATTTCTTGGGATTCTGAAGTTTCGCCCGGTCATGTTCCTAAATGGGTAAATCTGACACAACATCCTTGAAGTCATGCTAAAATTTTGTTACTTCTCGCCTTCTTGTCATGGTTCATTGAGCATATCAAAAAATGATAAGGTTTTTAATGTCTTTACGTTTTTACTATAGGCATAACAAATTTGAATTTATCTTCCAAGAATATCAATATAGATCTTTAAAGAAAATTTCTATTGTACCTTCGGCTTAATTTTGGTAGCGAAAACTCAACGCAAATGCTCAATTATATACTTTAGATATCAATTCATAGGTCTAATAAGTAAATTGACCTTCAATATATATCCTACCACCATTACGCAAAAAAATAACAAATCATTATAGAAAAATATAAAATCAGCTATACTAATGCATGCATCAATATAAGTATACATCTAAATTAGAGAGAAAACGTTCACTATTCCAAAATAAGAAGGAAAAATCATTCCATTATGATTTTTTTGGATGGAACTTAGCTATCTATATTTTATGTAATCATATTTAATGAGGAATATTTGCTTCTATATTCATATCCGGGGAGTAAAAAAGTTTGATAGTAATAAACACAATCTCTTATTATACATTTAACGAGGCTTCTTATTGTTCAAAAGCATGTAAATAGTACTAGCTATAGTAATAGAAATATGACTCCTGCATCTATGATGGCGAAGTCATTGATGATTAAAAATATCTAAACTTTAAATAAAATTAGATCGAGTCTCTTTCAAAATAGAAACTCAACAAAGAGTTATATATAGAGAGGTCCAGATCTAAAAAAAATTAATTTATCAAACTCACTAACTCAACAATTGAAGGTTCAAAAACTCGGCTCAATACAAAAAAAAGATAATTTTTAAAAATCACCAAAATAGATGGATAAAGGACATAGAACTTTTACAAGTCGGTTCTTAGAAGCCAAAAGGAAAAAGAGAATTGAACCTAGATAAAATTTTTAAAAGAAGTCAACATAACTTTCTTCTTCTTCTTCCTTTTCTCATTTACTATAAGATGTACTGTCTTTTTTGGCCATACATGAAATGCTTGGGTGGAGATTTTTCTTTAACTTTTACAAGCAAATTAACTCAATTTATCAGAGGTAATAAAGTAAGATTAAATAAAATGAATAAAAATTATTAACAAATTTCAATACTTGTTATTAACATATTTCAATACCTTGGTGAAATAACGAAATAATAAAATTCTCTTATATACTTTAAATGTAAAATTTCTTTGAATAGCTCACGTGACCCTCATGAATATTGGTTGTAACTTGATCCTTTGGTAGCCTTTGTAAAATTCAATACAATACCAAAATTCAATAAAAAAAATATTTGACTTTTTTGGTTAAAAAAATTTATTTTACTCTTGATATTAAAATATTGATTGTAAATATAGCATTGACACAACTCAAGTAGGTTGAGTATAGAAATACAACGAGACATCTCTCAAGAACTTAATTATACTAACAACATATATTTTCTTATTGGGATAAAAAATGATACCAAAAAGACTCCACATGCAATATTTAATTTTCTAGAAGATTAATAGAAAGAACTTTATAGCTTCTCCATTTGAAAAAACTACGAAAATTCCAAGATTTACTCAAGTTTAAACTAATGAATCGATAAATTGCTATTAGCCATAACTCAAGGAACAAATTTCAATGTTGAATACTAATTTTGGTTGGTCATTTAGAACTATATACTTGAAGAAAAGCAACATAACAATTCGGTGACATGTTTATTTCAAGGGTAAAACATGTTATTGATATATGTAAATCTTTCTTAACACAAAATGTCGACATCAAGTTATCTTGAATGCAATGAAAATCAAGAATTTAGCTTGCTGGTAATAATTTAATGTAAATGTGTAAGAAGAACTTGGTTACCCCGATGATATAAAAGAAAATATCAGAGTTCACTCCGGATAATAATTTCAATAAAAATATTAGCTCGTATATTTCACGTGACTCCCTTTATAAAGTAAGGCTAGAACTTCTCTGTTTATGTGTGTGTTGTTCAACATCAAAATTTAAGGGACGTGACATCTCACATCAAAATAGCTGCCGGTGACAAGTTCACACAAAATTATTATTCTCTTCCTTCTTTGGTAAGTGCAATTGAAGGCAGTATACAAACACATAGAGAGTTACATAGAGTATTTTAGTATTTTAGAAATAATAGTTTTTCAAAGAATTAGAGGAAGAGACGCAATTTTTACGATTAGTAAAATTGATTATCGATATTTTTTTAAGAAATGAAACGTTCCGGGGAAAAAAATGACTTAGCTTATTTTTGTTGCTTTTCTAATAAGAGGAGGAAAATTCTCTCGTGTGATGGTATTAGGTCAATGTAATACCATAAGTATTTGATTTCACAGGTTCATTTCCATTTTGTGCGGGTGATCGAAAGAAAGAGAGATGTGAGAATCTAGAGAATATTTATGAATTTTATCATCCCATTATTATCAAAATAGGATAAAACGCCATTACGCTCTTACTCTTTTTTTATTTATTTTTGAAAATTAAGGCGACTCAAAGTTGTAACCCAAGCTTTACTTGCTTATATATAAATTATTGGTGTTCTTAAAATTTAAAATTTTATTTTGATTTTAAATTTAAGCCAACAATGGCGAGTCTTGGCGTAACTATAAAGTTGTCGTCATATGACAGGTTACAAAATTCAAATTCTGAAATAGCCTCTTGAAATAATTAAAGTTATATTACCAATAAGACCATTTGTCGACCCTTTCACGAACACCTCATACTTGGGATCTCGATACCTTGGCATGTTCTTTTCAAGGATTAAACCAAAGGATTCAGGTACTATATAATTACCAACAAATATTATATGGAATAAGATTGATAATGGGTTTTATTGTCCTTTTAATGATAGACAATAAAAATAATTATTATATTTATTATGTAAAGTGATTGGTAAGTAATACTTGGGTATGCAATATCTCATTAGTTTTCGGGAAGACTCATGTTCTTATCCTTAAAAAGAAAGTGTAAGAACTTATTAAGCTTGTTTTAAGCATCTAATTATTCTAATTCTAAGTACCTTACAAAATTCCAAAAGAAACACTCCTTGTTTAAATACATAATTATTTTAGGTCTGTCCAAACCTAAAGGGCTCCAACTCATTGTGTGGTTGCCGGTCTCGCGAACGAAGGCGAAGAATCTAAAACTTTGTATGTCAAAACTTCGCGTCTTATTTTCCTAAAATTCCAACAACATGTGTGTTACTAAAATCCTTCAAGTGTAAGAATGTAATTTTTGTATATTACACTTGAAAGATTAAATGAATCATAAATAGGCAAAAAAATTAACCAAAAGATAACATTTTTTAATTATGTAATAAACCTAAATGTGAGGTGAGAATATAAATTTAAATATACATAATACATAAAATAAACATTTAAAAAAACTAAAAATCGTAAAAAGAGAAAGAAGATTTACCTTGGTGTCGAGGTAAATTTGGGAAGAATCCCTAATGTCGAAGAATAATCCTTGTCCATAACCACCTCTATTGAGAGCAATAATTTTTAAATTAAAGTCAATGTTACAACCAAGTTTCATTTCATTGAATAAGATTGATAACCAAGTCATTGTCTTTGCGATGATAGACGATCAAACAATTATTATATTTATTATGAAAGTAGTTGGTAAGCATTGGCCAGTATGCAGTATCTTATCCTTATAAAAAAATATAAAACTTATCATGAAACTATTTTAAGCATCTAATTATTCTAATTCTAAGTACCTTGACAAAACCCAAAAGAAACACTCCTTATTCTTAAATACATAATTATTGTTAGGACTATCAAGCTCTAAAGACACCAACTCATTTGTGTGATTGCGTTTATGAGAAAAGGGTGGAAGAACTTTGAAATATTTGTATGTCAAAACTTTGCATCTTAATTTCCTCAAATTCCAACGGAAGAGATGTTACTAAAATCCTTCAAAGTGTAAGAATATAATTTTTTTGTATATTTTGTTAATATTAAACTAATCTCATAAATTGGTAATAAAAAAAATAGCAAAAGAGAAAAGAAAAATTTATTGGTGGTGAGGAGTAAATTTGGGCGGGAATCCTGTGAGAAGAATAATCCTTTTTCTTATCATCTGTTGAGGTAATAATTTCTAAAATAAATTCAATGTACAGCCAAATTTCATTTCATGGAATAAGAATTGATAACCATGTCTAGTTGTCTTTAGATGATAGACAATAAATAAATTATTATATTTATTATGAAAGTGGTTGGTAAGTATTGCCTAATATATAATATCTCATTAATTTTCAAGGATGAGACTCATATTCAACAAAGTGTAGAACTTATCATGTAAGCCCATCTTAAGCATCTAATTATTCTAATTCTAAGTACCTCGACAAAATTCAAAAGAAACACTCCTTCTTATTCTTAAATACATAATTATTGTTAGGACTATCCAAACTCCTAAGGACTCAACTGCATTTGTGTAGTTGCGAGTCTACGAGAAACAAAGGTGAAAATTTCAAACTTTTGTATGTCAAATCTTCGCGTCTTATTACCACAAAATTCGAACATAAGAATTATTACTAAATACTTCAAGTGTAAGAATATGAGTATTATATATTTTTTAAAGATTAAATTAATCTCATAAAATAGACAACAAATTAATCCAAAGATGCATTTTTAGTATATTTGTAAACCCAAATCAATCATGAATTCGAGAATATAAATTTAAAGATACATGAAAAATCAACTAACATTAAAAAAAACTAAAGCGCCCAAAAAGAAAGAGAAGATTTACCTTGAGGGCGAGGAGTAAATTTGGGCGAATCTCTAATCAGAAAAATAATTCTTATCCCTTATCCTCACATTGAGGTAGTAATTCCCTAAAATAAATTCAATATTATAGCCAAGTTTTCGTTTCAATTTTCTACTGCACTATATATTCCTCCATTAATATAAAGAAGTGGAAGAAGATAAATGAAGCATCAACTAAACATATAGAAAAGATAAAAATCGCAAAGATAAAGAGAAGATTTACCTCGGCGGAATAAATTTGGATAGAATCCTAATCGAAAATTAATCCTTCGTCTCTTATTTTTTTATTACGGTAAGTAATCCCTAAAATAAACTCAATGTTATAGCCAAGTTTGTTTCAACTTCTTTCGCACTAATATTCCTCCATTGATGTAAAGGGATTGGAAGAAAAATTTTTTTGATCAACAATCCCCAATTTAATCATATCAACTTATCTCTCACTTTTAAGATGAGAGGAAAGACGAAGATGCGAGAGGAGGAAAAGAAAGGGGAAGAAGCGAGTACTTTTGGCGAGAAGTTATTAGAGAAGAGATGTCAATTATCGGGACGAATAAATTTTAATGAGCAGTACAGAAAATAAAGGAGAAAATACGGGAAAAAAGATAAATGTTGATTACTAGAATGTGAGGTATGATATGTGGCGAGGCTAAGTCCCTTCTTTATAGATATATAGATTTGTATACCGAGTCAAATTGACCTGTGAAAATAATAGTTTATTATCTAGGATATTGTCATAAATTTATTTTGGACATAGAAATACAATTTTCATTGTTAAAACTATAGACTGAAACACTATTTTCATGTATATAAATACTTTTTGGAACAAATTTCACATTATATATAGATAGACCATTTTAATCTATATTATATTAAAAGTGTGAAGGTTTTTAAAAAATATTGATTAGTTTCTTGTTCATTAAAAGATATACTGTTACAACCATAAGTTTCTAACGAGTAGTCGGTCTATTCGTATATTAGTTACTTGATTTTAGGTGCAACACATACGAAGGACACAGGGGAAAGGTCGAACTGAGCGCGAAATCGGGTCATCACGGAAGAGAAGGCCGTAGCGAGGCATAGAGGCGGCGTGTCACGGACCCCCTCCCTCCACGTTGGGCTTGGTGGGCAGCTCGTAAATTTCCTTGATGGGGTCGTGCCACGGACACAATCCACCGCCTCCAAGTATATAAGTTCCTCCCTTTAATTTATATTCTCAAGTATACATACGGCGGGAGAGGGAAAGCACGAGGGAAACAAATAAATTTCCTTCGTTTATGTTGTGAAATCTTCCCAATTCAAATTAGCAGTATTGAAGTTTAAAGTACATAAGGATCATTACTCGAGTTAGTTTAGTGAAATCACTTAGAAGCAAATCGTAGCCCCGCCGAGTCAAAGTTATCAGTGCGTCAAGCGGTTTCTATACGATGTGAGCTTCGGTAAGTATTTCTTCCTTAAGACCAGGAATTATGCGTTTTATTTGAGTTTTCGAGTTGAAATATAGTTAATATTATACATAAAGTTATTGTTTGCCGAATTTAGTACCGAAACTAGTTTTATTCTCCCGGTAGTACGATTTCAATTGAGAAGAGCTATTGGTGATAATCGATAATCACCGATTGAAAAATCACCAATCCCGGGTATGTTAAGCGAATTCCTTCGGCAAGTTAGTTTCTTGAGTATTATAACTCGGTTTGAATCCCGATAAGAATACAGTAAGTATATTCGTATAACTAGTTGTTGTTGTTAATAGAGACCCGCGATTATATTTAGGTTGGGATTGACTATGCCACTGCCTGTGCCCTTAACTTGACCCAGGGTTACTAGCTGCGTCGACGCCGCGGGAATGGAAGTGAGCGTTGCTCAGAAGAGTGGTATGTCGTCAAGTAAGGGATGAATGAAAATCTGAGTCTCATACAGTCCATTCCATATTTGGGTACTCTTATGCGTATCGGCACACCTGCGTCGAGTTCGGTACCAGGTACAAGCGCGGGAGTCCATAGAACTTAGACACAACTATAGTTCGGCGAAGCCAGGCTCGATTTGCGAGACCCGAGGGGATGGGTAGGATGGCTATAGTTATTAGATGACGTAGTATGACCTTATTATGGGTATATAGATTGGAAGTGTACCCACGGGGCTTATAAGTCGAGTTGGGTTATTCTGTCTTTGGTCTTTCCTTAGTCTTGTGGGGGCCGAGTAAGGTTCTTGTTTGCTTTGAATTCTTGATAAGTTAGATGATAGAAAGTTCAGCTATTCGAGATATGATCTCTATCCCTCCATTTCGGATTATTCTCGAAGTTTCACTTCTTTATTTAAGTTATTTACAATTATTTCCTTACGTATTCGTGCATATTATGCGACACCCTTTTTGGAGTGTTGCATTACTTGTAGGTATGGATAGACAGGGCGGAGTCCCTCTTAGCTTCCATCCGAGTTATCCCGGCCACAGTCGGCTCCTTTAAGACTTGTAGATAGAAGGTTTACCTTTTGATTGTACTTAGTTTATGGGTAGATAGAGCTGTCCCAATCATCATATTACTCTAGAGGCTAGCAAATTATTTCTTTCCTATGGTTAGTTGTTGGCCGTGTGGGGCCCATTCATATATTTTTAGTTTACGTGTTTAGTGGGTAATGAGGCCTTGTTTAGGCTATCAGTTAGCGGCCTTGTCGGCCATAACTTAGTTTTGTACCGAATTTACTCTTGATCATAACTAGATTTTATGGTAGTGCTTGTCGGCCCCCGCATAGGATTCCCTTTGTTGTGCTGTTTTGGTTAGCTCATTTCCTTTACAGGTGACTATAAGGCTTTGTCGGTCGGAGGTTGTATTTACGGTCGAGATAAAGCATTTGTTTTCTTGATATAGGGAGTAGGCACATGAAGAGTGCACGAGGTCTAATTTATAAGTCGATTTAGATCTAGTAGGAGTAGAGTGTCAGTCGTGCCTGCGGGGTGGGCGTGACAATGACACGGTGAACAAAAAATATCATTTACTATTTTTACATAATTATTATTTAAATTATTTTCATCGCCTTATTTTTTCGTATTAAATTTTTTATTTGTAAGCATATACTCTATTTATGGATTAAACGTAAAAAAATAAATTAAAATATGCAAAGTTTTATTTTAGCGGTCACAAATTTTTTTTTCTATCTTATTTTATTATATTAGATTTTCTATTTGTGATATAACTCTACTTATAGTGTAAATCTTAATAAATAAATAATAACAAATAAAAAATTAATAATAATAATAATAAATAAATAAAAATAAAAAATTCTTCTACGAAGTTTTCTTTTCCTTTTTGGTTTGGAATATTTTCTTTTCCTTTTTTTTTATGGTACAAGCTTTTTTTTTTGCTTTTTGATATTTTAATCTCCATTTGTATACCACGAAATTTTGTTTTTATTTTTTATAATCTTTTTCCTTTTTAATCTTAATGTCATAATATTTTTATATAATTGTTTTAAATTATAAATTCTTCAACTTCTATAAAACGATTTATAATTGCATAATTTAATTTATCAACTTTCTACATGTTACTCTCTGACCTGGTATGTTTCGTGTTAATCTTTCTTCTTCTTTTTTCATGTTATGAATTTTTTTAATATTGATATTTATATCGGCTCAAGTTGTTCATATTCAAAATAAATTAGCCTTATTTGTCTCTTTTAATTGAGTCTAATATTGATACTATATTATCTCCTTTAATTTAATTGAGTCTTATATTGATATTATGTGATTTAAATTTTGTCTTGTTTGTAACTAGCATTCTTCATCTACTTATGCATTCACAAGTTTCATCTATTCAAGTAAAGTAATCTCTTCATCTCATTAAATAATTTTTTTAATAAAAGAATAAATATTATAATTATAATGCTTATGCACAATTTGTTTTAGATAATCTTGCAATATTGAAATCGAAAAGGAATTTTATGAATGAAATTGTGGCTATTAACAACTTAAGCGATATAATTCTCATTGGATAATAAAAGTCTTATTAATTGGACCTCGATTTTTAGAATAGTATAAAAAAAGGGAGCAAGAAAGGAAAGCGGGAATGGCTATAGCATTAGTTGACAAAGAGGCAATAATTCTTTTTGTATTATATGTTACTATTTTTATATATATATATTTGAGTTCTTATATATTTTTATATATAGTTTTTGCGACCATTAAAGTTTAATTTTGCGGTGCACAAAAATTCATGCTATATTTTTTTAATAATTATATTGAAAATTGAAAAGATATCTCTACAAAAAGACAAGATACATTTAAATCATGAGCAAACACATTAATAGTGTTAATCCTAATTTTGAATCGGTAAACAAGGGGATTAAGGATGGATTCAATAACACTATAATTCGGGGAATGCAACTTAATCACTTTTCTCATTTTTTTCAAACAATTTTTATTTCATTTGAAGATGCAATACAATCATACGATGAGACAATCTTTAGTAATATTTCCTTAGTTTTATCAACAAGTCTAACATTTAATATATACATAATATTTTACTGCAGTTTACTTAATAAAATATTCTATAAAACATAAAATAAATAAAAAAACCTCAATTATCAATTCAATTTCAATTCAATTCAAATTTAAATTAAAATATTTTATAATGGATAAAATTAAGAGTTAATAAATCTTATTTATTAAAAGAGAAAATTAAAAATGTTAAAAATAAATTACTAATTTTTAAAAAGTGAAATTTCAAATTTCAAAAACACAATTTATTTGAAAACTAATATAACTAGAATATATTACAAAAATTAAAAATTTAAAAATTTTAATATTTAAAACTTTAAAACCAATTACAATTACGGTAACTTGTATCAATTCATTGTTTCATAACTAATTATTCATCATAATATGTTAATACAGAAGAAAAAAATTGAGCTAAATCATCTCATAAAAGGTAAAATAAAATGTTTAAAATTAAGTTATTATTAAATATTTAAAAAAACAAAAAAAACATTTGAGATAGTCAGTTATATGAAATTGGAAATTAAATTATGATTGAAATAAAAAGTGATAGAAAAAATATTTTTAATATTTAATATTTTAAAAATTAGCTAAATTTTATGTAATTTTTTTCTTATTTGAAATATCTGAGAAAATATTAATATTTATATATACATATAATGCCTGCATTTAAGTGTTCATGTAAAAACAAATGATTTTTCACCTTTTAATCAAGCGTTATTTCTATGATATTTTTGTTCATTGAAACAAATATTAGAACAACTTCGAACAAGAACTACTAGATTGGATCAAACTCTTAAACATAATTATTTATTAATTTGAAATTTCATAATTTAAAAAAACAAAAAAAACATGTAATTTAATTAAAATTAAAATATTATTATGTCATTTTGTAAATTAATTCTTATTAATTGAGGAACACGCGATAAATGTGCATTTAGACTAGTATTACAAAATATCAAGAATTTTCAACTTATAATATATAACATCGATTTTTTCTTTTAATAATAAATTCCTCAAATTTCATGTACAAAAAAAAAGTATAGAAATATTTATATCTCGGTTAAAATTTTATGTATTAAATTTATATGAAATTAGTATATATATAAAAACTATAAGGCACTACATAAAATAAAATAAATAAAAAAACCTCAATTATCAATTCAATTTCAATTCAATTCAAATTCAAATTAAAATTTTTAAAATTTAATACATCTACAGCAAATATTGTATATAATTTTCATATAAATTTAATACGTAAAACAACATAAACTTAAATCATATAATTTTATTTAAATCACATTTAAAATCATCCTAAATTTGAGATATCGGCTTCCCGAGTGTTCTCTAACTTTTGAAACCACATATTTTTGAAATTATTTTAATTTTTTAAACTCAAGTTTCAACTTTAGGTTCAAGCTTCATCCATGAGTGGAATTAAAGATTGAATATGAAATTTTATTCAAACCCTGTAGAGAACTACATCAAATCATCTAATGTGAGATATAAACTCCCAAGATGTTCTCAAATTTTTGAAACTTCCACTCAATTTGAAATTATTTTAATTTTTAAAAATCAAATATCAACTTTAGAGATTCAAAAAATTTATCAATGAATAGATCGAATTTTAATTTACAAGAAAAATTTGATAATTTGGAGAAAAAAAAGAAAAAGGAGGGAAATTTGGAAAGGGATTAACGATGAAGAGAAGGAAAGGGGGGTTGGGAGTAGATAAGAGGATTGTGATGAAGGAAGGAGAAAGCCGTTTTTTTTTTATATATTTATATTTTATAAATAAGAAGAAAAACTAGACTTTACATAAATTAAAATTACTTAAATGAAGTGTAGGAGGTGAATTTCCCTATTTTATAAAGCTAACTCTCAAACTGCGTATCACTAACTAAAGTTTCATTCTTCTAACATTAACTAATTTCCTAAAATAAAATATATAATTGAAAGATATTTAACTATTATAAATGTATTTGTATCATACATTGCCTATAAATGTATTTGTATTATAGCATGTTTATAATTATATTATAGTGAATTGTCTATCTTGTCTCGTTATTGAAGAGTTTGGTTAGTATTCCCTATAAATAAAGGGGTTTTCCTTTATTGTATATCACCCTTCAAGTTAAATAAGAAGTCTTCTCTCTTTCTCTACAATATTTTTTTTATTATTTAAGTAATACGTTTGTCAATATGATCTTTCAAATATTCAATTTGATGAGTCTACGCCTTAAGTACTCACTTTGAGAAGATAAAGTAGAAAATCCAAGTTTCTTTTCAAAAAAGATGTATTACTTAGTCGAGGAATTAGTATTCCTTTGGTGCTGTTGTTTCTCTCAATATTCACAAAATAAGAATAAAGTGAATAAGATTCAACGATAATAAAATGTTAGTATTTATTGATATTTATGTATTTATTTAATGATATCGATTTTATTTATGGATCGAGGAACAACTTATTGATTCATTTGGTAATTCATGCTCTTTATTGAAGAATAATATTGTAAAAATATATTTATTGTAGAACTTCTGATATTGTGAAAATATATGTTTAATGAGAACAACATTGTGAAAATATATAATGATATTAATTTGATATTCACTAATGAGTAAGAATCAGAATTTGAAAGAAATATATGATTACTAGAAGTGATAATATTTTCATAGGCTTGTTATAATTACAGCGAAAATATATTAGAAAAAATTCTCTATGTAATATGCATGTACCTCGATTTACTCCCAGTAGAAATATATTAAAAAGAGGTCTTAAGCCATCTTAATATGATTAGGACACATTTATATGATTATGTTCATTCGAAAAATAGAAATTTTGATAAATGTTACAAATATAGATCTATCTGGTCAGTCTGAAGTGAATGTGACAATACTTAGTAAATCTTGAAATTTACTTTTGAGGTAGTAAATTTAAATTTACTACTTTCAAAGTAGCAAATTTGAACTTTACTCTTAAAGTAGTAAACACTTTAGGTACTCTTGGAAATAATAAAAAAAATTTACTTTCAAAGTAGTAAAACTCTAAATCCCTCTGACGGTAGAGCACGACATTTTACTCCACAGGCAGTAGGTGACATCTAGTATAGTAGTATAACATCAGCTTTAATCCTAAAGTAGTAAAACTCTAAGATTCTCTAGCTTGAGAAATAATTTAAAAAATGCGAGAAATATTTTGAAGCAATATCTTCTTGTTCTTGACCAAAATAATGAAACTGTGGTAAATATAGTATTGTATTTCAAGAACATTTAAATAATCAGATTTTATTTTTGAAACTTAAAAGAAATACACAACTTATCTCTGGAGGGATAAAATAACAAAGAATATAAATAATATTTTTGTAGTATGAAGGTCATTGTAATACATGCCAATCGTATGTAGAAATAAATTGAATAATTTATTAACTATCATATTTTGAGACAAATATAACGAGATCTTAATAAATTTTTTTTATTATATGTAATTGATTTTCTCTAAGAAAATAAAATTCATGAATTCTTTTGGAGGGCGTAATTACTAGTTGATACAAAATATTGGATGTTAATTAACTTGAATGAGTTGTTTTACATACTAAAGTTTAAAACTTGATGTTTACATTTCGTTATTTATAAATTTATAATTGTCTTAAATATTTACTTATTTTTATCTATTCATGGCATCAACATTGTCTAAATTTACTTTCATGATACCAAGTATCTAAACAATATTTGCTAAACAATATTTGATAATATAAAGTAATGATCTAGGTCTCCAAAAGAGCCTACTTATTTGTCTATAATAATCATGACACCAATAATGTCTAAATAATATTTTATTATGAAAAATAAATTGAAAGCTCCTAAAGAGTTTATTTATCATTATGTCATTCATCCTATATTGTAATATACAAAGTTTTTATGATTAAAATACATCTTGTAGTAAATCTGAAGTTTCTAATAAAATGGTTAAGACTACAAAAAATTAAAAAATTAAATATCTTCAAATTACTATGGATAAGAAATATGTATATGAAAGGTTACCTGATTTGTACTACAAATACAAGCATGATGAAATTACATGCTACAACAAATTAGAAGTTTATTAATGTGAAATTCATGACATAGTAAACTTGAAGTTTACTAAAATTATTAACAAATGTCATTGCAGAGAATAAAAACCACACATTGTCTAACCAAATCCAATTCTCTCTCGATACGTTCCTCAAAAAATCCGATTCCGCACCAAAAAAATAATAATCAAAACGGAGAAATATCACAATAATTATAGTATTTTATTTCAGATATGAATGTTACGATCTCTATGAATCCTCTGATTCTTCTTTTTAAATATAAATTCAAAGCTTTTGAGCTTGATGTTGAAGTTGAACTTGATTTGTTCTTGATTTGTACTTGCATTCAAGGGATTTTGAGCTTGATCTTGAATTGAGTGGTCTTAATCTTGACTTGTCTTTGAATTCAAGTGTTTTTGAGCTGTATCTTGAATCTTTGTCTTGATCTTGACTTTTATTTGAATCTAAGGGCTTTTGAACTTAATCTTGAATCTTCGTCTTGATCTTGACATGTTTTAAATTCAAGGGCCATTAGATTTGATCTTGAATCTTGTGTTCTTGACCTTGACTTGTATTTTAATTCAAGATTTTTTAAGCTTGATCTTGAATCTTCGTCTTGATCTCTGAAACTTGTAGAGAAATACTTGAGTGTTTGACTTCTTGTAGCTTGTAGAAAAATATGCGGCTTTTGATTCACGAGCTCCTCTGACCTCTTGTTAGAAGTCAAGTCCCTTTTTTGAATTATGAGACCCCTATTTATAGTTGTAGAATGGAAGAGTCGTGATAAGGAAGAACTTCTTCCAACCAATTAGATTTAAGTTGATATGATAATATTTAATTGGTCGAAATACAAGTGACACATTTTAATTGACTTTTGATTTGACTAGGTATGCTGTGTTATTTTGACATGTGGCATTATCTTATTGATTCTTTTATTTTATTTGGCATGACATGTCATTTGACACGTGACATCAATTTGGGCCTCTAGGATAAGATGACATTTTGAGCTAGTAAGATGGGCTCATCATTTGTCACCCAAATCAATGGACTAGCCCAATAAATTTGAAGCATTAATTAAATTTGTATTTATTAAATTTAAATAATTAACTCAATTATATTAACCCACAATATTTATTTGAACTAATATATATTGAATTTCATATAATCTAAATTTCTTACAAAATTTAAATTTAATAAAATTTAGTCGTCCATAAATGCCCCCATTTTAAGACTTGTCGGAATATAAATTCATTTAATTCCACGAAGACTAGTTTCATAGTTTCGATGTTGGCACAACTTATTTTGTTATATGCATACAAGGGTAGCATATATTGTGAGCATCAAGTCCAAAACTTTAACATGATGTCTTTGCAAGCAAACAAGTTGGGCATGACATGTCATTTGACACGTGACATCAATTTGGGCCTCTAGGATAAGATGACATCTTGAGCTAGTAAGATGGGCTCATCATTTGTCACCCAAATCAATGGACTAGCCCAATAAATTTGAATCATTAATTAAATTCGTATTTATTAAATTTAAATAATTAACTCAATTATATTAACCCACAATATTTATTTGAACTAATATATATTGAATTTCATATAATCTAAAT
>JACEIK010002942.1:38939-49574 GCA_018107945.1 Datura stramonium
CATGGCGGAAATGATCACCGCCCCAACATTGATCTCCAGCCCTTTCATCAGATATTGTGAGCATCAAGTCCAAAACTTTAACATGATGTCTTTGCAAGCAAACAGGTTCCTTTTTTAATTATTTTGAAGCAAAAAAATGCTTAAATAGCATCTCTAAGTGTTATTCTATTGACATGCAGATTCTTTATCCTTGAGTCCTTTAGAGAATAATCAAGAACTAATCATTTGCTTGGTCACTTGAATAACATTTTTTAACAAGTATAAAGAGTCATATAGTCATCATGATATAACTTGGATGCATATTGACAAATTTAACCGCATACGCCTTTTACACAAAAGTCTACCTGACTTTTAAAAAAAGTTCTTGCTTTTAGCAAAAGTTTCACCCCTTACCTCTAATCGAAATCCAAGTAGAAAATAAATCATATCAATCAAGAGGTGGCACAAGATAACCACATCGAGAAAAGAAAAAATTATCAGCCACCCTCAATACTTATATATAGAGGTATGCTCTCCGATCATGCATATTGATTTACAACTCAGGAGTTATGTTGAATTCCTTTCTGACAATTAGGACTTAGTTGAGGCAAAGGCAATTTTTTTTTCTCTTTTATATTTTAGGGAATGAAAAATACTTTGGAGGACAGGCTAATATTTATGTGATGCTAAGAGCTAAAAGTTTTGCATTGTTTGATGCGAAGACTTTATACTATCTGAGTCATAGTGTTTCCTTGTCTGAGCCGAAGACTTTATACCGTCTAAGATAAAGACTTTATATGATCCATGATAAAGACTTTACACCATCTGAACCAAAAACTTTACATTATCTAAGGAAGAGACTTTACATCGTCTGAGTTAAAAATATCACATCGTTTGAGCCAAAGACTTTACACCATGTAAGGCAAAGACTTTACATTATCTGCGATAAAGATTTTAGACCATCTAAGCCAAAGACTTTACATTTATGAGGTGAAGACTTTACACCGTCTGAGCCGAAAGCGTCACATTATTCGAGCTAAAGAATTTACACCATCTATGGTAAAGACTTAACATGATCCGTGGCAAAGACTTTACACCGTCTAAGCTAAATACTTTACAATGTCTGATCCAAAGACTTTACACTATCTAAGGCAAATGCATCACATTATTCGAGCCAAATATTTTACACTATTTAAGGCAAAGACTTTATACTGTCTGAGCCAAAAATTTTACATCGTTAAGGCAAAGGCATCATTTTATCTGAGCCAAAAACTTTATACTGTCTAAGGTAAAGGAACAAAAGGGCCATCTTAAGGTGGAAATTTAGAAGGCCTTGGCTTAAAGACCTGATAAATTTGAAGACTTCAACTTGCATACGTGAAGATTTTAATTTGAAAACATGATTGATTTGAAGACTTCAACTCGTATATGTGGTGGATTTGAAAACTTCATCTTGAAAACTTGGCATATGTGGATACTTCAACTTGCACTATGTGAATATGAGAACTTTATCTTGAAGATTTTTCTTGAATTTGATAAGCTTTATGATATGCAGTTTAGGATTATAAGTCTAGGAGCATTTCAACTTGAAGACTTTACAAAATTTGAGGATCTTTACAACTTGAAGACATTTCTCAATTTTGAAGAGCTTTATGAAATATAATTTGGGCTCGTGCTCAAAGAGAGTTTCAACTTGTAACTTAAGCTCATGTGTCGAGGAGCGTCGTAACTTGAAGATTCAACTCAAACTTGAAGAGCTTAATATTTGACTTGAATTTGAGGATTTTTGTAATATGTAATTTAAGCTCGTGCATCAAAGAGCATTGCAACTTGAGGATTTATCTCAAATTTAAAGAGCTTTTCAACTTGGTGATTTAACTCAAATTTGGAAGGCTTCGTGACATACAACCTAGGCTCATTCTTCGAGGAGTTTTATAACTTGTAGTTTAGGCTTGTGCGATGAGGAGCATCATAACTTGAAATTTAGACTCATATGTTGAGGAGATTCGTAACTTGCCATTTAGGCTCGTGTGATGAGGAGAATTTTAACTTGCAGTTTAGGCTCATGCATTGAGGAGCTTTATAACTTGCAATTTAGATTCATGTCATAAAAAGCATTATAACTTGCAGTTTAGGCTCATGCAGTGAGGATCATTATAACTTGCAATTTAGGCTCATGTATTGAGGAGCTTTACAACTTGCAGTTTAGGCTCATGCCATGAGTAGCATTATAACCTGCAGTTTAGGCTCGTGTGATGAGGATCATTTTAATATACATGGATTCTTCAAATTCATCTTCGAATGAAAACTTGCCCGCACTACGGAGTTCTTCTATATCTTTATCTTTGCGAGGCTTACATATAGATATCTATTGATCACCACTCATAGTTATTTTCAATTCCATATCATGCGCAAGGGTTGCCAACTCTTCAAAGGTATTGGGCTTTAATCCTTGAAAGATGTAGTGAAGAACCCAATTCATGCCTTGGATGCATATTTAAATGCTAGAGGTTTCACTAAGGTGATCTTTGTACTTGAGGCTCAAACTCTTCCAGCGATTGATGAAGTCAGTAACTGGCTCACCTTTATATTGGCGTGCATTTTTAAGTTCAATCATACTAATGGTACACCTTGTGCTATAAGAATGATTGAAGAATTCTTGTTCTAGCTGCTCCCCAACTATTTATAGTACCAGGTTCGAGATTTGTGTACCAATAAAAAGCATTTCTTTGAGAGATCAGAACAATTATTTGACAAGATAATTATCATAAGTTTCAGCATCGTTGCAAGTATCGATAAAATGCACCACATGTTGTTTAGGATTTCCTTTGCCATTAAATTATTGAAATTTAGGAGGTTTATAGCTAACATGCATCATCAAGTTATCAATCCTTTGTTTATATGGCTTATCATATGTGAGAGAGAATCTAGAGTAGGATTATGATTTACCTTTGATGGCCTCTATGATGAAGTCCTTCAATTCGCTAACAAGAATCAAACCTTCAGCAGAGACTTGAATCTCTTTGACCATTATTGTTTGCTTTATGGAGGGCTCTCTTTTCTCTTGAGTTTCAGAAAGCTTCATAGGTGCTCGAATTGATTCTCTCATGGTCATGCTCTCCATATTATTAGTCAACTTGAATAGTTTAGCATTTTGTTCTTGGACGTGCTTTGTCAAGCCTTCAACTGCTTTAGTTAAACTTGCAAGTTGTTATTCTATAGTGAAAGCGCCAATCATCATTGTTTGTATGATCATCATGAATGTTGGAGAATAACATGAATCCTCACATAGGTTGATCTTTGGTTGGATCACCTTATGCGGCGTAAGTGGAGAAGATTTGTCATGTGAAGTATAATCATTTCCCTTCATCAAAGAGTTCTTGGATCCAGAGAGGTCAAGTAGAGCTAGAGTCTTCTTAATCCTTTCAACAATATTACTTTCTCCTTTTTATGCATTAGTAGAGGATATTTCTCCTTTTGGGATTAAGATCCAAACACTTGAGTTGATGCAGATAACACTTGGAGTGCTTATTGTCTCAGCATCCTTGCTTTGCTTCCCGTAACTGGTCCAAAACTTCTAAAAGTAACACTAAGAATGCTTTTCATATCAGCAAAAAACTTGGAGTTAGCAGCCTTTGGGGAAGTGGATATTTTTTAAAGACATTTAAAAGTTCTTGATTTTTGGTGTTTGAAAAAATGAGATGAGAGGTAGAGATAGTCCCACTGGGCATTCTAGAATTTGTAGTCAATAAAATTCTCGCTGATAAAATAATAATCAGGACAAAAATCACAACAATTGTAGTATTTTATTTCAAATATGAGTTTTACAATCTTTATGAATCCACTGATTCTTCTTTTCAAATATAAATTAAAGGGCTTTTGAGCTTGATCTTGAAATTGAACTGGATTTAATCATGATTTGTACTTGAATTCGAGGGATTTGATCTTGATCTTGATCTTGAATAGAGTGGTCTTGATTTTGACTTGTTTTTAAGTTTAAATATTTTTGAGCTTAATCTTGAATCTTCATCTTAATCTAACTTGTATTTAAATTCAAGATTTTTTGAGCTTAATCATGAATCTTCATCTTGATCTTGGCTTGAATTTAAATTCACGGGATTTTGAGCTTGATCTTGAATCTTGTGGTCTTGATCTTGACTTGTATATGAATCCAAGGGATTTTGAGCTTGATCTTGAATTTTCATCTTGATCTCTGAAACTTGTAGAGAAATACTTGAGTGTTTGAATTCTTGTAACTTGTAGAGAAATTTGCGGCTTTTAATCCATGAGCTCTTTGTGGCCTATTGTTAGAATTTTAATCTCTTTTCTAAATTATGAGACCTCTATTTATATTTATAGGATGGAAGAGTTCTGATAAGGACGAACTTCTCTCAACCACTGATATTTAAGTTGATATGACGATATTTAATTGGTCGAAATATGTCATTTGTACACGTGGCATATTTAATTGGTCTTTGATTTGAATAGGTATGCTGTGTTATTTTGACATGTAGCGTGATCCTATTGGATCTTTTTATTTGATTTGGCATGATACGTTATTTGACACATGAAACCAATTTGGGCCTCTATGTGATGACATCTTGGGACAGTAAGGTGAGCTCATCATTTTTTGCCTAAATCAATAGACTAGCCCAATAAATTTAGAGCATTAATTAAATCCATATCTATTGAATTTAAATAATTAACTCAATTATATTAATCCGTAATATTTTTTTAGACTAGTATATATTGAATTTAATATAATTCAAATTTCTTACGAATTTAAATTTGATAAAATTTAGTCGTCCACAGTCATGGTAAACCTAAAGTTTACTAGTACAGATAATTTTATTAGTTGACATGACCATTTTGGTTATCATGATATGATATGCTAATTGAGTATTTAAAATATATTAAAAAACTAGAAGATTCTTTATAAAATCTGTGTTGCTTGTTTTCATGATAAATTTGATTGTACCAGCTAATGTTAGGACTGAATCCCCAGAAATATGAAAAGTATAAAAGGTGAATATGAGTACTCATTCACTTGTCATATGATGTCTTAAATAGATGCATCTATAAGATGGTCACATGTGCGTTTATTGTTAATCTGTAGTTTGACTTATGCAAAGTTGCTTACTCAATATAAATTGAGTTAAGAGTTCAATATAAATTGAGTTAAGTACATAATTTTCATAATGTGTAATAAGAAAAACTCATCTTGATAATGTTGATTTATATCCAAGCTGATTTGACATTGAATATCTCTGATAAATAGTTAAATAATTGTTTATGGGAACAAAGCTTAGTGTGTTGGTCTATGATATGATATATTACATACAATAATATTTTTATGCATCTATCATGATCCAAGTGACCATGATTGGCACCCACACTATTCTCTCCAATGGGAGAACCAATGAGTCCTAGCTAATTACTCAATCTCCCCAACAATACAGATAAATCACATAAAATGACAAATAATGGAAATCTCAATTAAATGAAAGGAAAATAACATCAAATTGTCTATAATATTCCCAGAACTTGAAAGTCATTGTACATATAGACATCTACCTAACAAAACCTGGAGCGGAGTAAATTAAGAAAATTCAAAACAAAATCAATGTCTGGACAAAAGACATCTCCTGTAGTGGAACCGTAGCAGTACATCTGATTCCGCTCACCTTCAATTATCTCGTTGCTGGTCTATAGATGAAGTCAAGATGAACTCCTTGGATCGAGGTCTGCACTCAAAAAAAAGTGCAGGAATAACATCAGTACGACACAATGTGCTGGTTGACATCATCAACTGACCTTAGATAATAACACATATACAGTGAAATAATAACATGCAGTTACCAAAACACAAATTCATTAAATAGTACTCCTTCTAGAACCAATCAGTGTAAGGTGTTTAGCTGGCCTTTTCATGGATTGGGCCTTGCTGCAGCAGTACTTGGTTCACTGCAATAGTCCCGCCACGATGGTAAGGGTACCGCTGCAGCGGTACTGCATTGGCAGTAAATCAACTTAACTGAACACCTATAGTTCTTCTTTAACCATTCTCAACATTTAATTTATTACATCCATACAAGTTATGCATAACTGTAAGTCCAACAATCAATGTACCATTAATCACATGGAGTATACAATGGACTACTCACAATCGAATCCTGCAACTCATTATGAACTCTTACATGACTTTAAAAATAATGACAAATCATCATACTAACATCAACAGTGCTAACACATAAACTATACAATAAGGAATTCAGTTTCATTCAGGTTCTCACATTCCTGAACTAATCTTTATTCTTTGAATTTTATCTGGTATTGTAACAATTAATAATGTGCCAGCACACGCCTCCATAACATTTCCATAATCACTCAAAACTGAACATCATTGTAAACATATGCCAGAGGGTCTTATTTCTGCCCTTCTAGTCATGACCTACAGGGGACTCTAGAAATCGATGTACTGTATCGGTGTGGTACCCCCTTCTACTCATTTTATCATTCGAATACTCCCCTCGTACACAAGCCACTTAATCATAATCGCTCACCCGGGTACTTCCCTCGGACATGAGCCACTCATCTCAGGGAAAACATGTTATCCACTTTCATTCTCATAACTCGGTAATTTTCCACTAAGTCAATTGATTTTACTTTTAGGAGGCCTTATCTTACCTCTCTCAACTTGGATATCTATGCAATTCATTGTTGACTTTATGAAAATATGAAAGAACACATATAATATCTTAAATATCCAATTTCACATCACATAAGTAACAACAACATATCAGATTCACTCCAACAATCAAGTTTAATAGGTGAATTATTACAGCATATAATATCCGTGGACCAATCCAACACATTATTATTCCACATACATACATGTCATTATATAAAGTCTAACTCCCTCCAAAACATAATCTACCTCGATTGGAGGATTCCAATGCCAATTACTCCGCTGGAGCGTTGCCTTTTCTCAACGCCTCAGAACGTTTAAAATCTACAACAATAATTATAGAGTAATCAATTATTTTCTCTTTGAATAAGGGGTCTGGGGAATTTAAGCTCCCTAATTCTACCCGGTAAGACGGTCCCAATCGCTACTTACCAAGGAATTCATCACGTTCTATTCACATAACCATCATTCCTATCTCGAGTCATGGAGTTCCCACTCCTTAACCCCTCATTAGAAATTACTAGGGTTAATAGTCTTACTTTATCAAACTGCGAGTCTCCATTACCCTACCCCTACGCGTCTACATTCTCAATTCCCTACGAAGTTCTTATTACTCCCTTCTAGACCTAGGGACCAACACCCACTAGTTTCCCATTAATCAGCCCAAGTTTCACCATTCTAGGGTTCTTTAACTAACAATTTCACCATTAGAGGTCCCCTCTTGATTCAATGGGGTTAGGGAGTCAAAAGCAAAGGGAGTAAAACAAAATTCTTACCTTGGAAAGGAGAATTGCTCTGCCCTTGGGAAAATCGCTCTTTAGCTTCTAATAGTTCGTACCTTTGAATAATGGGGTAGACCCCTGAAATCCTAATTAAAACCCACTTACTATCTCCGGTCGCTTGCTATAGTGGACTTAATATGGAGGTTATAACGCCGCCAGGACGGATCCAATGGTTACTCTCTTAGTCTGTTACGGCAGGCCTCCGACTATGGTAACAGTCTCGCTGTAGTGGTCCTCCGGTATCCAGTAACTCCCATTCCCTGCACACAGACTATTCCTAAATCTCATGTTTTAACTAACATTCACCCAACACCTTTTCACCAACAACCTAGGAAAAAGGAGGGCGTTCCGTACTTATTTTCCCCTGTAACGATGGAAGGGTCGGTACAACATCAGACCAATAAATTCTGATTAATTTTCCCTGGCGCAATTGGTTTAGGATTAGGAACCAAATATTTCTCATCTAATAGCTTTTAATATGGGGTATATGATCAATAAATCTATCATGATGCACACATATAAATTTTCTAAGAAAATTAGGGATATATGTTAGTTCTTGTAGCATAAAGGGGAGAGAATAAGTAGTTAAGAGATATATTGTGAATTATCATCAATATGATCCTCATTCAAAGATAATTCAAGTTAAATGCTAGAAGCATTTGCTGACCCAAAATTAATTTCATATTTCAGCTACAATAGCTCCTATTAAATTAATGTCCCTGAAGGACAGAGTCAACAATATGCATGAAGCATTGTAGACCAATCCCTTTCAACTACAATAATATTTAAAAAAGAATAGAGTAAATAATCATAATAAGAAGGTAATGCACTTTTGAAAATCCTATGGCATAATACTTTATGAAACCTCATGAGAGGTTTAGGCACCTAAGAGAAATATTGAAAGTGATGAAATCTCAATGAGTTATATCCAATTATAAATCGATAAAAAAAATTTATAAATCGATAAAAAAAATTATAAATCGATATAAATGATATACCATCTATGTCTACTAAAACATGCTAATGTACAAATAATTATCAAGTGAAATGATACATTTTTATAAGCGTAAAACTTATTAGACTTATAGTCCGACACTAGAAGATGTCACGCATCTAAATACTAATGAATGTTGTTACTTGATAAAAATTATATGAAAATAATTGAAGGATGCAAAAAAATGCCTGAAGCATTTACAAGCTTCTGTAAACTTGTTCATAATTCTTATATGGAGAAGATTAAGTAAGGTGGGTGTAACTTAACCACCTTAATGAATATTCATTGACAAAGCATATAATAATGACTTTGCTTACCTTTATTTTTTTTTACAAAAAAAGTAACATCAAAATTTATTTGTACTTGCTATTTATGCCATGACATAAACCTCACTAGAACTCCAACAGAGCTTTCAAAGGTAATTGATAATTTAAAAAAGGAATTGTAGATAGAAGGTCTTGAAAAGACAAAATTATGTCTTAGTTTGGAAATTGAATATTTGACAAATAATATTATTCTCCATCAATCTACCTATATAGAAAAGATATTGAAATAATTCTATATGGATGAAGCACATCCATAAAGTACTTGATGGTTGTTTGATCACTTAGTATCAACAATATTCCATTTTGACCTCAAGAAAAGAATAAAAAAAATCCTTGGTCATGAAGTACTATATCTTAGTGCAATTGGTGCACTAATGTATCTTGCTCAAGGTGTAAAAACTGATCAACCTGGGCCTGTCGAATCTCCCTTGGTAGATAATGATCTAGAAAAGCCTCTAAGAAGCTGGACCAGGTCGAAAGGGAAACATCTCTCCCTCGGTACCTCTCCTAACTCTCATACCACAACACAGCGATGTCCCATAAACGAAATACCTCCAATTCAACCGACTCTGTGGGTATGACATGCATTACCCTGAAGATCCTCTGCATCTGGTCTAGGAAGTCTTGGGGCTCCTCTGTCCGATCCGTCCATGTAAACTGTGGGGGACTTAATGCCAGGAATTCTCGGACCCTCAAACTACCGGGCCCTCCTGATGATTCTAAAGTTGTGACGACACCACTTCCTGGTCAGATGGTATAGGTATAGGAACTGCCGGAGGTGGTGTCGTCACACCGGCCGTCCCAAGCAGCTCCTAACGTAATGGAGACTGCTGGGAAGGTGGGGATGATGCCTCCGTATCGCCCTCAGATCTGGCTGATTCTAATCGAAGTTGAGGCATCCTGCTGGTGCCCTCTCCTGCTGCTATATCCAACCTCCTGCCTGTCGTAGGATGTCGCTAGTCTGACATTTTATCTGTAAACAAAGAGTATGATAAGCTCAGGACTCAACCCTATACTGTACCTCTCTATAGCACGAATGAATAAGAAGAAAGAGTAACCATCCTATCATGCCTTGCAGCCTCCTGTCTATAGTATGTGGTGCACAACACATCCATAGACAAGATTCTACTTAGCACGGCTTGTAGACTCCCTGGGATACGACCTTCTCTGATACTAAGTTTGTCATGCCCCACCTTGGGAGGCATGACTGGCACCTGGTGCCCTACTAGGATCTGGACCGCTGAACTAACTGAGCCTAAGCCCTTATGGTGCAAGGCTGGCTCTAACTCTGGATTCAAGAAAACAACGGGCTATATAGAGGCTATAAATATAGCCCCCCACCGACAAGGCCTATAGCCACCTGTTAAAAGCAAACAGCTAACCAGAAACAACTAAATATAAGGAGTCCTATGCGGGCCAACAAGGCCACCATGACATCTAGTTATAGCTGAAGAAAACGAAGTCAGGCGCTAAACTGATCTGTGACCGACAAGGTCACAACCTAACAACTGAACAAGACCCCACACGACCATCACATAAAATCTGACCACAGGGAATATAATACCATCTGCAAGCCTCTAAGAATAATAAGATGGTCGGTACAGGGCCCCGGCCTACCCATACTGTACAATCAAAAGGAGAGTAAACCTCTGTCTTTCAAGCTTCGGATGAAAGGAGCTGAAGGCTCTGTATCGCTGACTTGAACTACGAGGGATCTGCTCCTCGTCTATGCGCATCTATAGGCAAGTAATGCAGCGCCACAAAATGGGTGTCAGTACCACTGGTACTGAGTATGCAAAGCAACAACTGAAAATAACTGAAAGTAAATAATGAAACTGATAGTAACTGGAGCAATAAGAAAGACAG
>JACEIK010002942.1:61758-75687 GCA_018107945.1 Datura stramonium
TGCCTTGGCCTCTGCCGGCTGGAGTTGAGGGCCTACATGGATTCCTGAAGGCCCTGCAGAATTATTAGGTTTGATAGTGTTTTATCACAAAAGGTGGATGAGTTGAGAATTTAACAACTGAAAACATGGATGGAAATTAACGATAATGCATACTGATTTTACTACTTACCCGCTTCCATGTTGAGTTTTTTTTGGTAAGATATAAGTTAAATAATTTTCTTAATAATGGAAAAATCTCCCATATGCTGAGTTATGCCACCTTGATGTACAATTCCTGGAACAGGGTACATTACCGCATAGTAAGATGCTTTCTCATATAGTGTGATTATTTTGTCTTTCATGAGGAAAATATTAGGATTTAAATCGTTGTTCTATTATAGGGTGTTATTAATCCTTGTTCAGAATTTAGATCTTCGATTGAATTTGAAGCCTTGAAACTATATGCATATACATATATTTAGAAAATAATCCTTATACATATAAAGGAAGTCAGACCTAGATTCATTATCCAAAAAAAAAGTCAGTAATAAGGCACACAATCGTAGTGTTGATAGATATTATCTATTTAATTAATGCAACAAAACATTGGCCGACCCCAACTTGTTTGGAATTGGGACATAATTGTTATAATTTATGCAACTAATCAATGTTTTCCATGGAAAAGTTTGCAAGATAGAATAGTGTGGAGGGAGTAATATTAAACATGTATTATGTAGACTACAAGCATATATGTACGAAATACCATATTGATTAATTGTTTTGATCAAGTGAAACCAAAACTGCTGAACTGGAGAAATAATGTGATTATGAATTTAGCGAAAGGAATCAAGTTGTAATATTTTCAGGATTATAGTGACTCTTGGAATTTTCTACAACCGTCCGAAGTTATTTGAGTAGAGGATGTCTTAGTAGCATTTATGTATATATCAAGTCTGGAAGCCTTTTTGATGTCTTGCTATCGAGGGAGGAAAGTATTTTAAGAGAAGAAGTGTTGTTTGTTTCTTCATAAAAGAAGGGGCATTTGATTGTTGGGGTTCAGGAGATTTTTTTAAAATGTCCATCATTAATTTATACGTTGTTGGTTGTTACTTTTTATTTTTTCTCTTAAAATAATACCTGCATAAGTTATTTAGAAATCTATATATTATTAATGCGGGATACAACGGGAAATAAGAATGCTGCGATCAGTAATAAATGGATTAGAAACACTAAAATGAAAAAAAACCTCATAATAGTAACTAGTTGTTTTAAAAAAGAATGCCACTTTTTATATTTAGTAACTCTTTAATTTCAACATCTCACATGACCTTCGTCCAAAAAAAAAATTTCAACTTCGTACCTGGCATGTTTAAGACCACAAGTTCAAATGACATTTTAGTCAATTGCATATCTTTAGTTTAGGACCACAAGATTTAAAAGTCTCCTTTTTTAAAATTCCGTGCCAAGTCAAACTAAGACACGAATTGAAGGGAGTAGTAAATAGTAATATATCAAGCTAAATATTCAACAAGAAATAATCCCTTTACTACTAATCTCTGCATTACTAATTGCTGCATAGCCTGTCTCTAAACGAAATGACCCCTTAAATGTATGCTTCACTTTGGTCTTGCTCAATCTTGGTTCTTTCAATTGCGCACTGATGATATTAAATGATATAGTGTTTACTTTTGGAACATTAAGCTTCTAGAATTTGAAAATATCTTGCTCTTTGGCTCTGACTAACTGTTTGTTCCCACTTATGTGCATTATGGCAAAATTCGTGCTGTTAACCATCTGTCTAGAGTTGTTTCAGTCAGGTGATGGGCTTAGAATTTGCTATATATCTATAATAATACTTTTACCTCATCCAAAATATATATAACACATACAGAGAGAGCCTGAACTATGACTTGTTATTTACAGAATAGCAGGTCTGAATGTTTTTATAAATTATTGAACCAAACATTAGAAGCTTATAGGAAGAAAAAAACATTAGAAGCTTGTGTTGTTAACCTTGGGGGGACATTCGACTTGTTAAAGTTGGTCTCATGTTTTCGAAATTATATAATTCCTGTTCTGTGAATAGAAGAGTTATGACTGCTAAGTTCCATTACATTGATATGGTTCTTGCAGTCTAGAGCTTTGGGGTTACAAGCGTGTTGAGGAGATCATTTGGGTTAAGACCAATCAACTTCAGCGAATCATCAGAACTGGCCGGACAGGCCATTGGCTCAATCACAGCAAGGAACACTGCCTTGTTGGAATAAAGGGAAATCCAGAGGTAAACAGGAATATCGATACTGATGTCATAGTAGCAGAGGTTCGGGAAACGAGTCGTAAGCCAGATGAGGTGAGAAAAATTTAGATTCTTTTGTTCTTTTGGGAAAAGAAAAAAGAGCTAGAAACTTGAAGCTTCAAAACATAGACACATTTGTTGGTGTTCATGCAATAACCTAATTATTTTTAAATGTCTGTAATCTTAGTGTTATGCAAGTTTAACGGTTGTGATTCAATGTTAGTACTTTAGCGTCTATTCTTATTTGTGTGGGATTTCCATAGTGCAGGCCTGTAAGTGTTTGATTTTGAAATAGAAAGGGTGTATGTATAATTTACCCAAAAACATGTTAGTTTAGAGGAAAATCAATTAGTAGGTGCTGGATCCAAATTTATTTCTTTACATATTTATTAATAAGTGTTTGATTTCCAGTAGTAGCTTATTCTTCAAATTTTAATACTATTTGTTGCTTCTTTTGCATTGTTCATCTTGTTGTTCTTCTGCTGTTACTTTCTTTTCAATCCTGCTTTGATTTCACTTCTTTGAGTCGAGGGTTTGTGGGAAACAACCCCTCTTTCTCACAAAGGTAGGGATAAGGTCTACATATATCCTACCATCCCCAGACACCACTTGTGGGATTATACTTGGTATGTTGTTGTTTACTTTGACCTTTGTGGTTGGGGTTATATACATGAGCTATGCTTTTGCTTTGACATGTTAGATGTACCCGTTGCTCGAAAGAATTAGTCCAAGGACGAGAAAGCTGGAGTTGTTTGCGCGGATGCACAATGTTCATGCCGGGTATGCATTCTTGATCTACTTTTTTTTTTTTTGATGTAAGTGAAATATCATTAAAAGGCATCAAGAAGTGCATAAATTACAAAAGGGGTGAAGATGTCAGCTCTGAAAAATAGACTGCATTCTTGATCTACTCGTAGATCTTCAACTGAAAGTATGAGTCTATTAGGCATGATTTTTAAGAATGTTGCACCTCTGCGATCACATATGGAGGGAATTGCTATGCGCTTCTAACTTCTAATAGTTTATGTTCTTGATTGAAGAACTTGTTCCTTATCATATCTTAGAACATAACAAAGTGCTAGGACAACAGAACAAAGTCTGTTCTTTTTCCAATTTTAACAGTTAAAGCTTTGACAATATGTCCATATTTACTGGAATACTAATTAATCCTCTTCTCTAGTGTTCTCCTAGAAAAGGTAAAAATAAAACAGAAAAATCCTTAAGATCTTTTTATTAGTGAAGAGTAAGTTGTAAAACATTATTAGACAACATTCCTAGAGAAATAACTTGATGTCTTCATATTCTTGATTTCACTTTAGTTAAGATAAATTGTCAGTGTAACGATCCATATATGTATCAGGTGGATGTCACTTGGAAACCAACTACAAGGGGTACGATTAGTTGATGAAGGGCTTAGGGCGCGGTTCAAGGCTGCATATCCAGATGTGGAGGTGCAACCTGCATCACCTCCAAGGCCATCTGCGATGGAAGTAGATTCAAGTTCTAATCAAATTAGGAATGCATTTGCTGGAGGGGAATTAAAGGCTGCAGGGACCCAGGTCGCTGAGGCCACTGCGCCAGATGCAGCCTATGCAACTGAAGGAAAAGCAGTTAACCGTGATTTGGAGATGACTAGCTAATAACTTTGTCACAGAACTAGTTACTTCCCTGTAGTAGTTCAGGTAGTTTTTCCCTGCGCTGTTTCTACCTGTCTACACAAGATTTTGCAGGTGGATGTGGAGTACTACTTCCATTAAAGATTCTCATGTGGCAGGACGAGTCACAATGTGCCTGCAGTTAACCATCAAAAAAGGAGCCTTACAGTAGTCTTAAGTATAATAGTTGATAAAATGTACGACATTCCTTGTTTGTTGTTTCCTCGAGAATAGGTAGTGTTTTACATACATGTAACTTCTAAGCACATAAATCCTTTATGCAAATTTAGTCCACTTAGTGGAGTGGATGCTCCAAGTTTTTTGGTTGCAAGTGCAATCTACATCACAGCTCAAAAATGATCATACCTATACTCTTTTTCTGGTTTCCCACTTTTTGCTATGGCTTTCTATGTGCATAATTTAACCGAGTTAGTATTAAATGATGTAAAAAGTAAACTTCATGAGTAATGTTCAATAACTTTAAAAAAAATAAAATAAAGGACATGCTTTTGGGTTTTATTATTTAACATTCGTTTTTTTCCTCTGTGTTTTCCGATCTCGGGCATCTTGCTAATTTTGAATTGCTTTATTTTATTTGGTGTTTTGTTAAATTTTATTTACCATATTTAAGTCGTAAGAATTTTATGTACGTATGATAATATTCTTATTCTTATTAGGACCCAAACTGTTAATGCCATTTCACTAATTCTATAAACTGAAAAGGGCCAAAACTATCTACAAAAATAAACTCCGTTAATCTTTCCGCTCCAAAACACCACGACGTTAAATAGGTGATATTTTAATGAAGGTTTTTAATTCCAAGGACCCTCTCACGAGGAATGAATCGCATAGTTGTTGTCGGCGAATAATTGCTGGCTCCAGCTAGCATCCGTATGTTATACTTACATGAGTACCTTTTTAAAACTTGTCAACAAATGTTTACTTGTCCTTTTGAGTTACTATTAAACCTTTTCTCCCAGAAGAGGCAAATCTTGAAATCCTCAAAATTACCAGTGCTATGATTGTCTCGAGGGGATTTTTGCCTTTTTGGATCAGTTTTTCTTTGGGGCGACACAACACACATCCAGAATAAAGGAAAAATGAAAGAGAAGATAAAGTGATAATTATTGAGCTTTTGCTCAGTGTTCAAATATGTACTTTTTGTCTTTTGGCTTCACTCAATGCTTATACTTCATTATCTCCAACTTGGACCCTTCCAGTACGGAACTATGTTTTTGGATGGCCTGTAACATCTATGATGTAACCGTTATTTTTTATCCCCATTTTGTTATCCTTTTGCAAAAATTTGAAAACTATGACAAATAAATAATACAAAGAAAAAACCAAAAATGGAAGTGAGAGAAGTTAGATGCCTCAAAAGAATGAGATGGAGGACAGGCGATATCGACTAATAGTATCATACAAAAAACTCAAAAATTTTGCTCAAAGGAAATATGGTAAGCTCCACCAAGAAACTCATCATCATGAATGAATTCTTCACAAATTTAACAACATTCAAATTAAAGTAAATATTAATGCCTCAATACACAAAATCCAAATGCCCTGTCCATTATGTGTTTGTAATATTTCCTCTAAAGAATGGTGCTTCCCAGAAACAGAGAAAGAAACAGCAATCCGACAGCAGCAAACACAGACATTTGCAATTTCCCAGAAGATGAAGGAGTTGAAGATTGGATAGGAATTGAGCCAAAAACGTTAGTGTAAGAAGGTGATGGAGCAAAAGCAGGTGAATCTGCTTCTTCATAAGTTGATCCATTTCCTCCTGGTATCGAAATGTGAAGTTTCTGCAGCTTTTCGCAATGCCCTTGTTCTCCACTTGTGAAGTAAAATTCCCCAGGCCTTGTAATGTTGAACAGAGAATTGCCATTGTTCATGTACAAGATTGGATTTTTAAGGTTGCAACTGTTGTAATTCTGCTTCGTCACCTGTATTACTGAATCTTCACTTGGTGGGTACAAAAACACTGCAACGGGAAAACAGGAAAGAAAGATTAATTCAGATTTGTTCAAAGAATGTTAAAATCTTGAAGATCTGTGCAAGAAATTACAGAGTGAATCTCCAAGCTTGAAGATGTGATTCTTGGACCATTTGACATAGACATCTGGATTTGCAGAAGAGGGTATATTCCAAGCATTTAAATCTCCAACTTTGTACTCATAACACAAGACTTGGCTTTGTATTAACAGAAAGAACTGAAAAAGAATGTACAAAGGATGGCACTTTCTTGGAATTCTAAGAGTAGCCATGATGACTTGCGCTCTCTCAGCTTCTTTCCCTTCTGCCAAAATTGAGTCACTAATCACAAGGGAGAAATGTGTACCTATAACACTGATTGGTTTGGCTTTAGCATATTTACTAGAATGCCCTTTATCCTTTGCATAATACTTAAATATTTTCTTCGGCTACACTTTTCTTTTTAATTTTTAATTCTCATTTTGTTTTAAATGTGATAATTTATATTAATATAAATATTTAAAACTTATTTTAAATTATAAATTTTAAATTTTTTTTATTTCATATAATTAAACAGTGTCACGTAAAAGGAAGAAAGGTGCGCACCGTCAAAGGGCAAAAGAGGATCTAAAGGAAACGAACAAAGTTTGAGGTTGTGTAGTAGGGTCAATGGTCATATAAACAACAATGGCACATGGACAGTTGGATGCAGCTTAACATGGGACTGGAAAGGACTAGCAGCACCAAATGGTTTCTCAGTATACATATAATTTTAGTTTATACATGTCACCATGTGCCTTGTGCCCTTGCTATTATTCATTTCACTTTCATTTTTTTTTTACCAATTAATAATAAAATAACTAATAACTACGATCCACAATCGCAAAGTTAGAGTCAGCCATATAAATAACTTATCTCAGTCAACACAAGAAAACAGAAGAAAAAAGAACACCATGTTGTGTTCCATTTTTACATAGATCTTATAAAACCTTTATATTTGGAGATCCCAAAGTGTCAAATTCTGGATTGTTTAACGAAAAGATTAGTTCTAACCAGTTAAACATTGGTGAAAGTCAACATATATTTGATATNGTGAAAGTCAACATATATTTGATATAACATACTACCTACAAATACGCAGCTTAAAATTATGAACTTTTTTTTCCTGCACCATTGTTTTTGGTTAAGTTGCAAGTTTGGTCAGCTTTTAAGCCCTACTTTTTGGTTTCATTTTCGAGTTAATGGTCTAAATCATATCTAAAGTATCTCATTTTTTCAAGTTATATACCTCAACTATCACCAATTATTTATCAATAACACACCTCAACTACCAATTGTTCCTTTTTTTTCCGTTTGAAATATCACCATCATTCCATAGACAAATTCACCTAAACCTTTCCCTAAGCTTATTCTTCATTACTCGTTTGAATTGCTTTAGAAGTATGGCCAGGCCCAGGCATATTACAATACCAGCAAGGCATAAAAATAAGTATTATTCAGAGCAAATATAATATGACTAGGAAAACGTCAGTCCTCAACATACAAATAAATGAATTAATATGGTTTTACATTATCTAGAAAACATGCAAATGCAGTGCAGTGTAGCAACTCTGCATCAGCTTACACATTGATTTGAAGGATAACCACCCTATTTTCATATTGCAAAATCTACTTGAAGTGAACCCCATCCATGAGCTCAGGAAGTTAACTTCTTCATATCCTTCTGACGAGAAATAACTACAGGTGTTGTATAGTTCATAAATAGCACTCTATTTACGCATTGATTTTTTTTTTTTTTAAAAAAAAAAAATAGAAGACTTATAGTTGTTCTGCATGGATTAACACGTCCAGCGACTTCATCAACTCAGGCATTTAGAGGTGCAGTTTCCATTTCTCTCTCCTTGTGTGTTGTCCAATCTTGAGGTTCTGCAAATGCATCAACCAAGGAAAAATCTTATATCAATTTTTCGAGTTTAATGCACCTAAGAGATAGTTAAGCCTTACAACACATCTCAGGGCACGGATATAACCTGTTAAAATATTTTACCATCGTTGACGAAAATATAGGCCCCCAAAAATCTATATTAGCATAACAGAGTTAACTATTTGTCACATGATCTCATATCTCGACTGATGTATCATTCATTGGGCTAACATTTCTCTCAAACTCGGAGTAAGGACTCGAAAAATTAATGGGGAGCAATTCTTACTTGACTTTTCAGCAATAGAAGAGAGGCGTTTCTGCAAGATTGATGCCACAAGCAGGAAAATTGAGCACATGCCAAACATAACAGTAATTGGAAACGCATCAACCTGAATAAGAGAAAATTTGATAAATAAACATTCAAAGAGCAATTCCTTGGATCCCACAGTTCATTGTGAAATTTTAGGAATATCTACACTCTACATTTCTTCTAGCAATCAAAATAAATGATTTTGAGGGTTGTTGTATGAGGATATGTATCACACACAGTGTGCCCTGCCACAATGCTATCTTAATTCTTAAAGCTATCCTGCTTAAAATTTACATCAAATATGCATAAGTACAACAATTGATACTCCAATATTTACCTAGGTTGGTGTAACAGTTGGGAAAGAAAACTTACATTGTACAACACAACGCATACGAAGATATTCAGAGGAATGCGGAAAAAGTTCATGATTGTGCTCCTAGCCTCCTCAGGAATGTACTGGGACCTCATTTTCATTATAGAAGGCCAAAATATTCCGACACATGCTTCAAATGCACAAAAACCAAGAAGCTGAATGCAGCCAGAAAAAGTAATTACTCCACCTTTTTCATTAGAAGGTGTCACCAAGAACTGTTTAAGGTGAAGAATAAGTGGAGTTAGTGAGAAACAATAGAATAACCACACCTGCAGTTAATGCATTTAATAAAATCAACCCCTAGGATTCTTCCTTACACTTGTTAAGACAGGGATAAAGAGACAGACAGCAGCTACTGCAAAAACAATCTGCATATAGCTTTCAACTTTGAGAGATGAGCGAGCTAGTAATCGAGATGCAAGGGAGCTGCCCAACATTGAAGACAACATGAAAGTTGCGAAGATGAAGCCATGAGGAATCTCCTCCGAATTAGGGCTCAGAGCAGGAGTCCATAGAAACACAAAAGTATACATTGAACCCTCAAATAGTGACTGTACAGCACCCAACAATGCGATTTTCTCATCTGATTACATATGAGAAGAACTGTTAGAGAAGCCTCACAAACAAATTACAAAGAAAAAAAAGTTATTCCATTTGTACTATCTTTATTAGAAAACCTTCGAATAACACAAAAAGTAGAATAAGATTGTAACCTAATCAGATAATTTGGAAAAGTTGCATGGCACTTAAGTATTGCAGTACTAAATACATGCACATGAAGAATTATAAAAGTTTCTCTATTGCATTGTAATCCATTTTTTCTTTTACTAAAACATCAATATGATCTACTTCTCTGCATCAGTGAATAGGTTAGAAGAAGGGTGCAAAGGTAAAATTTTGAAAATTACCAGAAGCAATTGCCGCAGCAGCACCCTTGAATTGGGTAAGTAAGTCTTTGTTTTCTGAAGGATCACCAAAATTCTCAGTCCAAGATGACAGTATAATGACCAAACCAATAGCAAGGAAACATGAAGCAGCATCAAAAGGAGAAACAGGACCCAGATTTAGTGTGTCCACAAGAACATTTCCACATAGCCCGGCCAAAATAGCCACAAGACCATTGCCAAGAAATATAGCTTTTGAGAATGTTAATGATAGCCATTGTTGATCAAAGCCCCTCTGCAAGATAGGATACAAAAATCAAAGCCATTTAAAAAGGAAAAGGTCGGAAAACATAACACTACCATCAGATATGAGTGAACTAAGGATACAAATGTTTAGTTGTAGATGGCCTTTTGATGTGCAACATAGAGTTAAGGAAGAACAGCTTGCTGATTTATTTCTCAACAATGAAAATAAAGTTTTTTCATTTAAAAAAAACTCTTAACTACAAAATAGTACTGTAATAATTAATAGAAGAATGTGTTGATATCATAGATAGGGATCTTAATAGAACACCAAAGCAATTTGCACCTTTGAAGTCATAAGAGAATAATTTAAGCACCTTATTATGCTCTGCAACAAGCCAAGACTCGAAGGCTGAGAATAGGAGAGAAGTGGCAATTCCTCCTAATATACGGCCCACCATCAAGATTTTGTACTGAGGAGAATGTTTGGTGATACAGCTCAAAATGTAAGTGATGCAGTATGTGATACAAGCCCGCTTTCGACCCCTAAAAAAATTTGAGTGTGAATGTAACATATATCAAAAATAAAAAGAAGAGCAGTCAACATCAAGATATAGGGGGTATACTGTTTGTCTGCCAAGGATCCTACAATTGTCCCGAACAGCATGGAAGATCCAAAGCCAGCAATAAAGAGATGGCCAATCTCACCCTTCCCATATCCATATGTTGTGTAAAGGTAGTAGACATAAGGACCCTGCAACCAATCACCAGCTATTGCGAGAAAAGGTTATCAGTAATTATGTACAGGGGTTAGAAGTTGCAGCCTCTGGACGATCTACGTTGCATTGTAATGTGCACACAGAGGTACTATATAGATAAGAAATTAAGTGAACACATACCCGAGGTATATCTCTATTTGGTGGAATTTTCGCACTTCAATGTATAATTTAAACATAGACTTTTTTTTTTAATAAAGTAATCTTAGACATAGATTAATTATACTACCATAAACAATTAGTATAGATAATAGTTTAAAATAATCACATGTTATCAAAAGAAATGAGACAAAAGCGTGTAGCACAAACTTAAGATTACAGACGATAAAGCGAAAATTTTATTTTTGATCTATGCAATTTCCAACTTTAGTCAATCTATAACCCAAAATATTTTCTTAAAAAAAAAAAGCTTCCCAGAAAATAAGAAGAAAACCTTTAATTTGCTGGCATTGGTGCTTTTAATAAATTGATATTATTTCCTCTAAATTAATGGCTAACTTCTTTTTTCCTTTTGTTTCTTACTTCTGTAATTCATATTGTTTTCTTTTTCTTCATGATGACATTCTCAGACAAAGAGAAACAGAAGAAACCTGTCCTTCCTTCCCAACTCACACCTCAACCTCCTCCTATCATCCATGATCCACATAATTCTCCGTTTACACCCCCTCAAACTCACTTAATCCACCTCCTCGGCCATCTCGCTTCTGCCCCTTTCCCTTCCCTCCACTAAGCACGTCTTTTTACCCATCCTGGACCACTTTAAACAAAAATACTTCCCTAGTTTTTCCATTAAAAGTTTCCAGAGAGTAAAGGTGGAAAAGCTTTTCTTTGACATATTAACAATATCTCACTTTCCTACATTTATGACTAGTACATGTGTTATATTAGAACATTAAAGCCATCAGATATGTCTATAGGGTAGCTTGTACCAACAATAAGAGGAGAAAGCAATTACTTTTATAATCTCTGGCTTAAAGCTTTTAAGTTACATTCTTTAAGTTCAAGAGAAAGTCATCTATTCAATCCCTTTCTTCTTTCCTAACGACTGGTACTCCAATTTAAGATCATGTGTTCTCTGAAACCACTAACATCATCTTGAGTTTCACATCTAAATTCAGCCCAACCTGATCGATTTAAATGTTGTAAAGTGGGTTCTTCAATCGTCCACAAACAATCCCTCTTGTGATAGTGCAGTTTTATAAATCCTAATCATTAAAGCATATTTTCTATGGATTAAAAATCAAAATTAGCCTTTGCCCTGTAGAAAATTTATTGGCACACTTCATTACAGGCTTGCGAATATAATTTCCTTCTCCCTTACCTAACTCCAAAAGTATCTGAAACAGAGAATACAGTCTTTAGTGATATAAGACAAGTCAAGACTTGGAAGTAGTAATAAAGCACCCACTCCCTTTACTGAAAAATCAGGTTTTGGTTGACCAATATGGGAGATAAAGGTAAGAACCCAAAAGTGATATTCATAAAACTAAAAGTAACCAAATAAAAATAAAATCAAAACTAAATACAACTCTAGTTGTACTGTCATTGCATGATTTTATGGCCAGGGCTGATGTATTATAACCTCACATTTATGCATTCAATTCTCCCTAAAAGCTGGCTAGCCAAAAATTGCTTATAGTTTTTCCCCAAGCATCTTTGTATTTACTATTTTACTATTCTCCTAAGTTGCACAGTCTCTTCATTTTTGCTATGACCCGTGTCGTGCAGATGCAGGGTTCGTTCAGCCCATATCGGATACTTTGACCAGAGTCAATGGACAAATTTGGCGGAAAAATTGAGATTTTGATTTCTCAAAATAAAATATCAAACAGATTTAGAAGATGGGAAATGGCATACCTTCAATCCTTTTTAGCTTTTCCTCTGGGTCAATATTTGTTATTTATAAATGTTTTCTTTCTCATAGAAAAGAGGGATATGTTGATTCTTTGACAATTAATTTATGTTTTTTAACGCCCATCTTGGAGAATGAAAGATTGAATTCTACAACATATATGTAAGTTTTCCGCTGAATATCTCTTAAAATTTAGAATATCTTTATAGCTCTATTGTTATAATTTTGAATTTTCTAGCCGAATCCTAGTACCCGTATCCCTACCTGAATCCGTACCCCCGAATCTTAAAATTTAGATTTCGCCAAATCCGACCCTCGGATTCACATCTGCATCACATACCCATACCCAAGTCCGAGCAACTTAGCTATTCTCCATGTACAGTAACTCTGTTTACCAGCTGCGGAGCTAAAGAGGTAAGGAAGGGGGTTCAACTAAATCCCCTTCATCAGGAAATTACACAGTGCAAGTAGGAGTAGGATTTTTCAGGGAATGATTGGTCCGTCGGAAAAGGAAAAAGGTTTGAAAATTTGATTTCTTTCACTTCTATTCATTTGATTCATTATGATCATTGGAGGAACAATACTGGAAGATGCTCAAGATCTTTTTGATAGCTCGTTCAAGAACAGTTATCTTTAGCTGCCAAACTTCATGAACTAGATTTCTGGAAGTCCACAAAAAAGCTATTGCTAATTGATTGAAGTGAGAAGAAAAAATATTCAGTAAATGGTAATTTTTTCTATGCATGTACTATATACATTTTTAAGTCCAAGCTTCTACTTTTACCATTTTTGTGTTTCTTTGAATTCCCTTGTTAGGATTCCTGGCTCTGTTTACTGTTCATATATGATATGTATATATGTGTATATTCTTTTGATAACCCAGAAATCTGTTACTTGGGTCCGCCCGTCATTGCTTCTCCACTATTGAATTTCTGGCAAAGCAAGAATTCAAGAGAACTAACTACATTTATGGAAGCGGATTTGTGGATCAAAACAGAAGATGCAATCTTCAATTGAAACTACCAAATCAAATCCCAGAATTTGTGCAAGCGGGTAATGCATTATATTAATTTGAAAGAAAAATAGAGGAGAAAAAGTGCACCTACCCTGAATGCAATTATGTACGAAAAAAGTTTCACAATTGGGTGACGCATTATTGTTCTTCAAACATAAAAAAAGAGAACATACCCATCATGAGAGAATAGACAAGGATATAGTTGTTCTTGAAAGAATTGAAAGCAGGTGAGGTAGTTATACGATCTTTGCTCGTCTTGCTAAGCTCCAGTGCAGCTACTACTGCTGACAATGCCCCAAACACCAGAAAGTAAAAGGGTTCCATTTTTCTTCTTTCTCAGATCAAAGAGAAATGGATCTGGGGTATCCTTCTTAACAGGAGGAGGAGGAGGAAATGGAGAGAGAAAAAAGAAAGTAAGAACGAACGCTAAAAAAGAGAAAATGACTGCTCACCTATGGATTCGGGCTAATGGACTTGGGCTACTGAAATGAGCAGCCCAAATTTTGATGTAGATTTAGCAGCAGGAGTTGCACCGCTAGTCAGGTTTTAGGGACTCTCAATTAAATGGGACAAATGAATTTCTCAATTAAATGGGCGTTCTTCAGCCAGTTGGTGGCAGCTCAAGAAAAGCAAAGGGAGATTGAGCGG
>JACEIK010002942.1:143478-154165 GCA_018107945.1 Datura stramonium
TAATAAATTAAATTAATATAATATAGACGCTCGATACATATAATTTTACTTATAGTAAATTAAAAATTTAAAGTGAGCAAGCTAATTATTAATCTTTTACCTTTTGTAATGGAAAAAAAAGAGGTGTTTTTTTTGCTTAAAGAAGTAGTCCCATAATTATTAAAGAATGAGGTGTTGAAGAACCTAGAATAATAGATGAATGATTATAGACCAATTATTCAAAAAAGACAAGTTGAGGGGTTATAAAGTAAATAAATTCTATTTCCCAAGATTTTACAACTTAAATGAATGACAATGATGCATGTGTATGACTATGACTTTTGAGGGGCCTAACCTTTTTTTTTTTTTAAATAAATGCCATCACATGATCCAAAAAACCCACTGACCAAAAAACTAAGTTAAGAAATATCAGTAAACTAAGGAACTTATTGATTCTTTTTAGCTAACTTCAAGTTAGTTTATTTGAATTTAAAATACAATATTTGGTACAGTATTTGGTATAGTTTTATGTGTTACTAATAAACAAATTGAGTTTCTCCATTAAGTTCTCTCAAGGAGAATCAAGAAATTAGTCCTTTATTCTTGTCTTTGTGTGTTAGCTCATCTCTATTGTTTTTCTATCTTTTTTTCTCTCTCTCTTAGTTCATATTTCTTTAAAGATTTCTGATTTTTGGGTGTTTTACAGCTATGCATACATAGTGTTTATGCTTATTCATTCAGCCAAGAAAGTCACTTCAGCAGTTCAAGATCATCCATTTATCAGAGGTACTATAAGTTTCTCACTGTATTATTCTTTTTTGTCTTTCAAAAATGTGTTGTCTTTGGTTCCACTGTCTTGATTTCTTGAAGGGTTTGCTAATTTTGTTTAAGGGGTATTTCTTGGAGTTTTTTGGTATAATTTAATTTCCATTTCACCATTTGATGCCTGGGAATTCTTTATAGTTATTGGTAACTTCCAAGTTTTAATCTTTTTTGTTGTCTTGCAACCCTGGTAGAAAGAAGAAGGTGGGGTGGGGGTTAGGAAGGGGTTCAAGTTTCTTTCATTGTATTCAGTTTCTTTCTTTTTTATGTGTTATTTTGGTAGGTATGCTGCATGTAGAAATGGAGATTATGGGGTTTGGGAATTTGCGATAATGCATTAAGGTAAAAATGTTTGGATTGACAACAATATTGGTTCAGATAGCAAAACAGAGGGCAAGTGGTATCAAAGTTATAATGAGTTCAATTGGATCCTCAAGAATCAAACTTTTAAAGATGGGCTAGTGGAAATGCAATTTTCAAAGTAAATGGAATTTCTGTGGAGACACTGCTATGAATCTGCAGTCCTCTTTTTACCTTGAAATCTAGTAGCTAAGCTTTTCCATATGATGATCCAGAAACTTATCTCATTTTCTTTCAAATCTTCATTCATATCAATTTGTGTGAGTCAATCCAAGTGTATTAAAGTATGATATGGTTGGATGTATATCTTGTAGAATGGGCGGAGCTAGAGGGGCGCAAAGGAGTTCATCTAAATCCTCCTTCGTCAGAAAATTACTGTATATACAAGGTCAAAATTGTCTTTATGTATATAAAACAGATGTTGAATCCCTTCGGTTTCTTTGTATGTTTGCTCCTTTATATTTTGAGTTCCCTTAGTGAAAATCCTGACTCTGTCACCTTCTTGTAGACAAGGAGATTGCACTATTTAGGTAGGGTGAGGGCAGAGTCATAGGTCTATAAATGACTTTAGTTGGTTGTGGTCGAAGTTTTAAGCTAGTGGTAAAAACTCATGAACAACATGACAATTTCTGCTGTTAAGGCCCCACCTGTTAGCATCCTTGTCTCAATTTTGGTGCCAGATGCAAGCACAAACTGGTGATATGTGGGTCTTTAAGAAGAGACTTGTGGTGTATGCTTTGAGATCTTAGCCAATGTAAATGAATCCTGTAAACATTTACACAAATTGCTTTTGCACTTAGATAATAATTTATACTTAGTTGTTGTTGTCGCACTTATATCTCCGTGTACAATAACTATGAGATTTCAAGAATCTTTAGCTTTCATTTTCCGGAAAAGACAAAAATATTTAGTATTGGAATGAAACAGACTCAAATAGGGTGGAACAAGTACAGTCCCCAACCAGGGATTTTGGGGTAGTTAGATTGATTAATTGTTGCTTCTCCTAGAGAAGAGATGGAAGTAAGATGATAAGTACAAACTTACATCGACTCATTTATCTACTGTTACATGGAGAAACATCAGTTTGCCCAAGTGTAGCAGCTGGTTAAGATATTGCTTTTTTACTAAGTATTTTGTTGTTATTATTAAGGGAAGTGTCATTCGTTATATTGTCCTTATTGTTGTAAATAGCAGTAAGTGTTAATAGTTTGATGGTTATATCTGCAGAAATAAGGTGTTTATATGTTGCTAAAGAATCTCATGGAGGACAAGCAACTGAATTTGAATCAACCTTTTCTGTCAGTAAGACGAGTCTCGCCAACAGTGGCTTCTGGGAGAGATGAGACGAAGAAAACTGAATATTCTCTCCCCACCGCGACTCATCCTCCTCGTTACAAATCAGAACTGAAGTCAGGTCCAGTGAGGAACCCAGGAGTTGTACCTTTCCTCTGGGAACAGAGCCCTGGAAAACCCAAGTATGAAAGCAAACGGCAAATTCGTGCTACTGAAAAACCACCTATTGCCCCGAGACTTCCCCCAGGGAGGAAGCTGAAAGATAACCAGGATTCTGATAAAGCTCATGAAAGTCAACATGTTAGTAAGAGCCAAATAGGAAATGCTGAACATTCCACTCCGAGCTGCATGAATTTGGACGAAAAGGTGAAGAAGAGTGAGAGTATTGACTGTGTGAAAGAAATGAAACAGGATAAGGAAAAAGATGAATCAGAGGATGTTGATGTAGTCTATATGGATGCCTCCAATAAGCTTTCAAGAACTGAATCATTCTTTCTGAATTGTAGCGTAAGCGGCTTAAGTGGATTAGACGAATCAGAAGCAAAACCATCTGGTACTTCTCTAACAGATCCACAAGCTAGAGATTTCATGATTGATCGGTTTCTGCCAGCAGCCAAAGCCATGGCTTCAGAAAAGACTTTAGAAACGCCTCACTATGCTCCCAGAAAGCAACCAGCTGTTCAGGAGCAACCAAGACAACTCAAGAAGGTAGTAAATGGGGATAAGCGGCCTCAACTGCGTTATGGACCTAGTTTTGCACTTCGTTATTCCCAATTCCATGATAATTATGAAGAAGAAAGTGATGATGACAGTTGTTATGATGGAATACCTTATAAAGCTTGTGGATTATTGCCTCGTTTTTGCTTGAAAAGTTCATTTTGTCTTATGAATCCTGTACCTGGAATGAGTGCTAGAACCAGAGTGTCCATCTCTCCTGCCAGTAGAACACAGACTAGATCATCATCTACCACTTCTTGTAGCGGATCTGAGAATGAGGTATCAATTTCCACTGTCTTTCTTCTCATCACCTCCGTTGCTCTACTGCAGCCACTTATGTTGTGCTAACTTCCTCTCCCATATTTTATTTGATCGCTTATGGTTTTAACTTATTGCAGCAGTCCAAATCTGAGTTGGTGGCTGAAATCCTCACAGTTCATGCACACGAGGATAAGAATGATGTGAGAGACAAAGATATATCTGCCTATGCAAATGACTCTTCTCAGAACTATGAGAATAAAGCAATTCCTGGCTCTAATGAGGAGGGAATTAATCCGGACACAGTTTGCTTGGTGTCGCAGAAGGATACCAGTGATTGCTTTCAAGAATTATTCGATTATCAGAATGATGCAAGCAAAGCAGATTCAGCAGCTCCTCTGGCAGAGAAAACTCTGCATGTAGATATTGTACATAAGGTGGAATCTCCAATTATGAAGTCATGTTCTCCTACAACAGAGAGACCATTTAACTTACATGATGAGGATCAAGATATTCTTGAAAAGATGACAGAACAAAAGCCCTCGGTAGATTCTTCAATTGGTTATTTTGCTAAGCCTGTGGATGGTAGAGTTTCAAAGCCAAATATTCAAAAAGAAGTTTTCAATCCACCATCATCAGCAGAAAAATGGAGCACTAGAGGGGAAATGGTGGAACAAATGGCTTCTGAACAAGTTCAAGACCATAACCAGGATGCAGTCGCCTCAGTGAAACCCAAAAATGATGTTAAACAAAGTACCAGAAAGCGAACTGTAAGAAAAGAGAAGTTAGAGAACTCATGCGTAGCACAATCAAAGCTTCCTGCTCCCCCTCCTTTACCAAAATCTCCATCAGATTCATGGCTTTGCCGTACTTTGCCTTCTCTTTCCACTAAAAATCCATCTTCAAGAACATATGTTGGGACAGGAATAAGTCCTAACAACCAATCTTGTAAGCCACTATCTACTGATCCCAAGTGGGAAACAATTGTTAAAACAACAAAGGGACATCAGCAGCATTTGCGATATACTGAGGTAAATTCTCTCTCACAGTGTTCAAGTCTGTGCACTTGTCTTTTCTATATTTACGCGTAATCTTTTCTCTGTGTTTTGAAATTTATCTCCAAATCTAACCAGGATATGATGGCATTGACACCTATACCGGAATCTCAGTAGAAGATGTAGAGGCTTTTCTAAAGTTGTCTGGTTGCTTCCCATGCTTCCCCGCATAAATGAAATAGTTCCTCGGGTAAATCAATCAATACAACTGGTTGCAAGATGATCTATGACATTCAGTTTTTTTTGTCTGATTTTACACTTTCGTTGTCCAGTTATATGATGGGTTTATAACTGTAAGTTTTGTGCCCAATTCATATCCTGTAATTACACCATGGAATAAAAGTCTTTGTACAGGTATTCATAAGAGTAAACTTGAAATCCCCTATATGATTGATTCATAATAAAAAGTTTTCTGGTTTCCATGTATTCATTCTATCTTCTTTGCACCTTAAAGTTAATGCCGCGCCATCTCTGTATGTTCATCATCACTTGTACAGTCTACTATATGATGACAAAATCTATGCAACATTTCATAGGGCTGATTTCTCAGATTTAGTTATCTCAGAAAGTTGCATATTTTCTTGATTTCAATTTTCTTCAACAAAGAAAATGACTTTCTGAGTGTGAGTGCCCGTGTGAGAAATTAACTCATATTTCATAAGACAACAATGCAGGATGACTATTAAAGCTCTAAACATGAACTTTGTAGTTTCAACCACAACATCCAAATACAATTCAAACTACTAAAGTTACAGCAAAGTATAATAACATTCTGAAATACATAAAAAATACTAATGACTGTTTGGAAAATTAAGGACATGAAACTAGACATCAATTATCACTTGGGGCAGCATCATATACCTTTATTCTGGATAGACTCCACCAGAAAATTCACCTGAGTCTTGAGAAGTTCAATATCTTTGTCAACATGCTTGATTTGTGCTTCTGAAGCAACCCTTAAAGCCCTTTGATCAGCATTGTAAGCATCCTTCTTCTCTTGTAAGTGCTTTTGAGTTTCCTCGAACAGCCTCTCTGTTGGCTCCAACTCATCCTCTGACTTATCCTGCTTCACGGAGGACTATGAAGAAGAGGAAGAAGAAGAAGCACAGGACAATCTCGGCGACTGATGGATGAAAGAACGCTCTGATGGTTTGCTTGATTCATCTTGATTGTAGTTTTCCATTAAGATGAGTAATCCTAATATGGTTTCAAAATAAGTGCCAAAAGTGCATCAGGAAAGAAATCTCTGGATACTCTAAAATATGATAAACTAGAAGTAACTTTGCAATATTTGAAAAAGCAGAAATGAAGTGCATAGTGAGACTGATTACTAGCAAACTAAAATATGTCAACAGAGCTAGGATGACATGAGAGTGTAAACAGTTCTCTACGTTCTTGACAATCCATTTTTGTCTCAGTAGAATCTTTCAATGGCACGTTTTGGTCCGCGTCGCCATTACTTAGAAAAAGAAAGCCACCGATTCAGATATAAGATACTATCATTACCGCGTGGACAATAAAAAGCATCCAACTTATCTTTATACCCCTTCTTATAAAGATGAAGTTTAACATGTATATAAATTTATTGCAACTATTTGTTGCAACTTTAATGAGTTTTTATATATAAATTTATATTTTGCATGAAAAGTATTGAGTTCAGATGAATTCTAATATCTTAAAAGTTGCATTCGTCTCCGGGAAAGCTATGAGTTCTACTGAACCCGACAGCTGTAGCTTAAACTTTGTATTTATGTTAAAATATTCAGAATTTGCAAGGTAGAAATCATAAACTAAAAATTTTGAATCTGCCTCATCGTCTTAAAAATTTCGTCCAGCTCTTAGCACTTTCTATTCTTGAGATCCCTGCATGGCAAATATAGTTATGAAGACTATGGATTCTTTCAGAATAAATGGTCAAAGATTTCCAGAAGAGTCGGTCAATAACAGTACTATAGGATCATGTAAATTGCTTATTATGGAAAAGTAGTAATCTTTTTAATTAGTGGCGGAGCCAAGATTATTACTATGCGGTTCAAAATATGAAGAAGTAAAAACACAAAGAAGTTAAAGGAGTCAACATCTATTATATATAGNTATATAAAATAATTTTAACCCACTCGGATGAACTCCTCGGCCCTACCTGGCTCCGCCCCTGTAATTCTAATGAGGGAAATTAGTACTTTAAAATAAACAATGGTCCTTCTGTCAAAAATTAGGGAAAAAATAGTAAAATTATGTGACATGATCCTAACCAGCAGTTGAAGTATAATTATTGTACTCTATAAATGCATAGATGTTGTACAGAAGAGAGTAAAAAAATTATAATGGTTAGGTTCTTGGTTTCTTCTTATTTGGATGTTGATGACAGTTTTAGTAAAGCTGGTGCCATGATTAGCTACTCTGGAGGTCTGTTCTTGTTCTGTTTTATCATTTTCGGGGTTTTAGTGGTGTCAATAGTGGTGTTTGCATGTACTGATCATCCTGAAAATGACACAGTATCTAAGGAGAAAAAGAAAATCCAGCCCAAGTCCAGTAGTGGTACTGGTGCTAATTATTTTGGTGGTGGTATTGGTAGCATGATCATGTATTCTGGTGGTGCTGCTGGCGGAGGTGGTGGATGTGGCGGTGGTGACTGTGGCTTTGTTGGTGGTTGCTGAGTGATTATAAACTCTAGTATTTCTCTGTTGTGACTTATGAATGCATATATTATTAGGAGCTGAAAGTGCTTTGTTAAGTTTCCTTTTTGTTCTCTTTCTAAAAAATACATAAGACGTTCTTAGGGAAGTCTCTGTCTTTTTCTTACCGTCCTCCATCATTCCTGGCGCTAGCAAAATGGGTAATATATGTAGATATTCAAATAACTTAATTTATTTTAAATGAGTTGGATATCTCATATTTTAAAAATGGGCTAAATATGAGTCAATTCATATTATTCATTTAAAATATAGGTATTTAATTGGTAAAACTAATAAAATCTACAAACTACACAACATATACTATTACCTGTATTGGGATAAAAAATTAAGCAATTTATTACTTGAAAGCACTACTAAGCGTTCGTGAAGCCAACATCTCTGAAGTAGCTCCAAATAATATGAATATCCATATTATATTATCTGTTAGGTCATCCATTTTTATCTAACTCCGACTTGACCCGTTCGTTTGCCACTCCTAATCATTCCTGAAATCAAGACATTAAAGACCATAAAGAGTCTGCCACAAATCTTTACATTTGTGACAGGAAATCAAGCAAGCATTTACAGGGTAACATCAGTTCTATTAAGCAACAAACAACAAAGTAATGTTGAATTACTTTTCACTAATTAAACTGTGTATGAGCCCTGCAAGGCCAGTACTTTTACATGATCTCACTCCAACGCATAATATCTGAATTGCTCAGTGACCAAGGGTCGGAGTGGAAGGTGGTTCATTTCAGAACCGAACTCCTTTTGCAGGACTGTGTATATAAGGTTGAATTTTTTTATTTTTATGTATATTATATAGAGAGAGATATGACTTCTTTGGGTGAAAATCCTATCTCCGCACTGATGATGAGTTCTTAAATACTACTCATCATCTTATTGGCCTTGGTATCATTCTCAATTTGCCACATTGTTCTGTTGTTTAGTTGTATCAGTAGAAAGTAAGAGAAAGCATAGTTTTCACATCTTTTGAGCTCTGTAAGACCATTTTATTCGACCATTTTGATCACAACAGCCATAGCTCTAGCTTAATTGGAACAACTTGTCGTGCGTGGAAGTTTCTTGTATCTGAAATGCTTCAACCCATCCGTCCAATTCAGCACGTCTGAAAGCTGAGCTGATCAGCAGAGGTAGCACTGGAATCTAGTGGTACATGAAGGAGTTTTCCCATTTATGAATCCACTTAAAAGAAGATATGTATGCATGATCCTAAGAATCGACAACTAGTACTCTTTACCGTCCAATAGATTATCTGATATATAATTAAGTAAATAAAAGTATGTTCTTTTTAACATTTTAAATTTAAATTTTTACATGAGATGATTACACACGATTCAGTATGATATCAGAACAGACAGAAGTAGATCAGGCGTGCTGAAAAAGTTGGACATTTGAGATTCTTCCTCAAAATTCAGTATGTATGCAAGAATCGAGGATTAATCCTCTTTTCCATCCAATGGAATATTATATGTCAACATAGATCACTAGAAAATTCGTGCACCTAAGGTTATCTAATGTCAATCAATTGGATAAAAATCATCAGATGCCCCCCTTCTTTCCATCTATCTAAGACTTGGTAGACAGTTAATTACCTGATGCTCATGTTGAACGTGAGAGGGTAACACGCATCTAATGAAATAGTTGAGGTATGCAGAAATTAACCCCAACACCACCTTTATAGAGAGAGAGAGAGAGAGAGAGAGAGAGAGAGAGAGAATACTTTGCTGTGCAGAGATTAAGGTAAACACCCACACGGACATGAGGCAGAATAGCAGGCACAACTAGCCTATGGTTTTTTATCGATCAAAACTTCAGGAGGACTTGTTTATACTCTGTCTGACCAACCGTTTCACTAATTTAAGGTGAGGTCAGTAAATTAGTAAATGGTATTATAATTATATATGTACATCTCAAATGCCCCTATTTTCTTACCAATATAAATCATTATTCTCAGACCGGTTGACACATTACTGATTTCATCTAAATGCATTATGCATTAAAAGAAGTTGGACAGAACCAAAAAATTGAAGCATCTCAAGTTTTGATGACGCGGCCCTTGTATTGCCCTCTACGGATCACGAAGTCATCAGGAAGTTGAAACTCTTCCAACCAAGTCACATCTGAGAATGTCACTCCATCCACCTCGAGCTCACCTTAAGAAAATGGCAGGTCAAAATACTTCAGATTTTCAATATAACAAAATATCATGTCATATCTGTGAGAAAATTTCTAACAGTGCAACTACCTGGTAGATCAACTACGGGAGACCTCCGGAAATAAGTGCAATGCCGTCCATCCTCAGCAGAGTAAGGTGGAGAAAGGATGTCAAAAATTGCACAAGGAGTTATGGCTTTGAAACAATGGATGTTGCCTCCAGAAGTAGGATACAGAGTAGTTGTCCCACACGGAGCAGTCATGTCGTAGTCTTTAACAAGCTTTGCCGGTCTTGCACCTGAGCAACATTAGGAGCTAGCAACTGAAGATAGCATACAGCGATGTGTGCGTATTGCATGTATATATGTAACTGTATATGAATTCAAGCGGGTTGAGAAGAAGTAGCAGTAGAATCCTTTAAAACAAGCATTAATCCCAAACAATAATACCCCAGATAAACTAGTTCTAATAAAGAAAAAAGTCGAAATAAACTCGTAAAAGTGACTCCCTTCCAATTGACATAAAATAACTGCTAAGAACTCTCTCGTCATAAATCTTTGGTCACCGCAGTCAACTATATATAAGTAGCATACAGTATTTCTCTATTCATAATCTTTGGTCACCCGGTTGCAGTCAACTATCAACAAATAATATAATTATGTGCACACATATTTGTGTTCCAGTTGAAGCATGGGATACAAAATTCTGCACAACATGTGAATTGAACCCTTGACTGTGCAAGTCTACTCAACTCCAAAGTGATTATTAGTACAACCAAGCACCAATTCTGCAGATGATGCAATTAAACCCTCAAACTTAGTCGTAATCTTTATACCTAGCACCCATTGAGTAAGTTTTATGGTTGAATTCGAAAAGGAGTTCATAAGGCAAAATCAGGCAATCATGAAGCAAAAACATGATTCTGAGTTATCATATTCAAACTAAAAAGAAATCTATGGATAAAAAGTAAAGGCCTGACAGCCATGCCAACAGAATCAGAGATGAGAAAGGACCTGCCACCCAATTAGAAATAACATAGCAGAAAACAAGCACATCAAAAACATCTAATCCAAAAACCCTATCTTCTGCAATGAAATGATATTGCATATCCACAAGTACATCCTAGACAACTAATTAAAACATTACGCACCTTCCAATGTAACCGAAGGACCTGGAATATTGATCCAATCATAGGCTTTCACGTGAAAGGAACCATAAACCAGCTTACTTAAAACAGTCATCCCAGGGTGATTGTGTAGAGGTATGATAGAGGAAGGTGGCATGCAAAATATCCCCATCTGTAAATACACCAAACAAAATAAATTCAATTATGCATCATTTCTCTAC
>JACEIK010002942.1:172623-186041 GCA_018107945.1 Datura stramonium
CACCCTACCCCCTCTTTTGGAAACTTATTTTATCTCATCATGGATCAATTTTAGCTTTTATGATTATTTGGTACGAGGGATAAGAGATAGATGATTCCTCACTTCTTTCTCTCGTTAAAATTGTGCATAAGACTTTCATCTCCATCGCTCCTAAGTGATAAAAGAAAGAAGAACCTTTTTCTTTTTCTTTTTTGATTGCCTTCCTCGCATATTTAATAGGACCGAGTCTATTTTATTTCTAAAAAGGATTACTAATTCTTAACTTTTCAAGGAATCTTCATGGGTGGTTGTGAATGACTTATTTTTTCAATCTGTTCACTTCATAAGTGTAGGTCTCAAAGATTGAGAAATAGAACCATTTCATTTAATTCGTTCTCCACAGCTACAAGATGATCATCTTAGAATCATTTTTTTATCGACAAATATTCTTATTACACTTGTAATTTCTGAATTTTGGAATAAAATGTAGGATTATCTTACTTTGTGTTTGGTTAGGAATATTAGTTAGTTTCAGAATTATTTATCTCATCATTTATATTACAATAATGAAATAAATTATCACATATATATGATGATATAACTAATTTCAAGAAATTTACTATCTAATGCCATCTGGTTATAATTTGCACACTAAATTAATATGTCAATTCAACTATACTTCTAACAGTAACTACTAATTATTAACTAATTCCTTGGAATAACTTTATTTATTTCGTTCTCCGGTCAAATAACCCCTTTGAATAGTGCATGCACGTGCTGTCCATGCTATTTGCCTTTGTTATTTTTATTTTCAACATTAAGGCCATTCTAAATTTTATCAAGACTGATTTTTAGCCAAAAAGTAGGACAAACGAGTTTTGTATAGTGAAATAATTTCATAGTTTGATGAATAATGATATTAGTGGTCTTCAAATATGTCTTAATTGCTATTTGGCATGTGTATAGCGTTAAGTATTATCAATTTAATTTGTTTTATAATTTTTTAAATTATTATTACCTACTGATGTTGAATTTGTGCTTTCAAAGATTGTCCGAGTAAATTTGATATTTGTCGTCTCTACAACAACATATTAAGTGTACTTTCATAAATATTATCCTGAGAGGATGATATGTACGCAATCCTATCTTGTGAATGTAGAGAGGTTATTCCGATAGATCCTCGATTCAAGTAAAACACATCAAATCAAGTATGAAAAGAAAATATGAAAGAGAAGCAATCGTGCTGAAAATAGTGGGAAAAAAACAGTAGCAACAATAAATAATACGATAATTAAAATAAAAAAAGCAATATATAAAAATAACAACATAAAAAGAATAAAATAATATGAGGGGGACAATAATAATATTATTTCTCTACAGTTAATCAATTTTTCTAATACTATTTCAAACGTGTCACAATTTTTTCATTAAGTCCTTGAGGGTTGTAAAGAAAACTCAGAACTCCTAAAATCCATAAAAAGTTTTGAAATTGAAATAACGGACAAATTGATAAATTAACACTTATATCAAATTTTCAATTATTATTTTAAAATTTTAAAAATAAAATCTAGGGAAAAGGGTTAAATTTGTTCCTCTACTTTAGTTTAATAGTTAATTTTACCTTTTGTCATATTATATGATCAAATATATCTCTGTCGTTACCAAAGTATTCAAAAATACCCCTTATTTAAATGAAATTCCCCAAATCAATTAAAATAACCTGATTTTACTTAAATTATTCGTTACCCTCTTTTAATCTGATCCGAACTCTGAAAAGTAACATCTTAAAAAAAAATTGAAGATTTCACTTTTAAGAAAATCTTCAATTTAAAATGATAAGTAGCAGCTTTGGAAGGTAATTAAGACGAATTAGAAATTAAAGTCCCTGCAATTGTTTCCTTTTTGTATGTGGTCTTGTGCTGCTAACTGGGGCAAAAAAGTTGATAAATAGTCACGAACACCTTACACTCATATTACTTCTCTCGAATTTCATTATCTTTGGGGGAAAGCACTGTAAGCAAGTAGTGAATTGGATACAGAGCCTCTTTCGTTTAGCTGGAAAAAAAAATAACTATTTAAATATAAGTGTTTAAAATATTTTTTAAGTAATGAAATTTATTTTATCAATAAGTATTTATATGTTTGGATAAAAAGTGTTAAAAGCTGAAAGAAGTTATTAATGTGTTTGGTACAAAAGTGCTTTAAACATTTATTTTGGGTCAAATGACTGAAATACCCACTTAAAGTTGTTAAACGCCAACAAAATAAATTATTATGATATTTTATTTTAAAAATAATTAAAATTAAAATTAGTACATATTTTATTTATTTTAATATAAATTAATTATTTAAGTTATTTTAAAATTTTAAAATATATAATTTAAATAAGATTAGGCAAATCTCCTTTTTACTTTTTATTAGGAGTATAGTTCTATTTTTTATTTGTAAAATCAAATATAATAATTTAAATAAATTAATACTACCTCAATTAATTTTTAAATTTTTAATTTAAAAAATTAAAAAAGGAAATAATGATGTGATTATTTAAAAGTTGAAAATTTTAAAATTTTTAAAAAATTAACAAATTAATTATATGTTTTCGTTTTAAACTATGGTGAGTTATAAATAAAGTTCGGGAAGAAGAGAAGCGGAGAACAAGAGAGATTTTCGGCGCATCGTGGAGAAGTGCAAGATGCGGCCACTCCAAGAGAAGAGAAAAAATAGGTTTTCTATTTCCTTGAGGTAATTTTGAAATTAGGAAAATCGTATGAGGATAAAAAAGTAAATTTGTTGGTCAAACATAATGGATTATTAGCCAAAAAATAAAAAGTTGGGGGAAACCAACTTTTGCTTTTAACTTATTAAAGCAATTTTTAACTTTTCAGCATTTTGATTTTAATTCGAACTAACAAAAGCTAAAAACTACTTATAAGTTGATTTGACCAACTTATAAACAACCAAACATGTTCATATAAATCTTTGTGTGTTTTCAAGGTATAGACAAGTTCAAGAAAAGTTTGGATGGTAAAGAAAAAAAATGGAAGTACAGGTGAAGGCAAGAAGAATAGTTTCTTAGTTAAAACACTAAAGAAAAGTGAAACTAATTGGTGGGTGGGAGTTAATTTGTTCAAGTCGGGTTAAAAAAGGTAATGGATAATTTAAGTGAAATTGGGTTATTTTGATTGATTTGGGTAATTTCCTCTAAATGAGGGGTATTTTTGAATATTTTGATAACGACAAGGTATATTTGACCCTATAGTATAACGGAGGATAAAATTAGCTATTAAACTTAAGTAAAGGAATAAATTTAACTCTTTCCCCTAAAATCTATGGACTAATGACTTAGCCACATACTTTTGGACAAGTGAAATTTCTAAGGGATCTAGGACATCTCAACCTCTAAATGCAACTTTAAACTTTAAATTTAGAGTTTAAGGCTCTAATTCAACTTTAAATTTAGAATCTTTCAAATCTCATAAATAAAATAAATAAAAAAACCTCAATTATCAATTCAATTTCAATCTATCAAACAACAATTAAAATAATATTCAACAATTAATAATTAAATTTTAATTTAACATAATATAATTAATAAAAACAAAAACAAAATACAAAAATTAAAAAAACAAAAAAAACATGTAATTTAATTAAAATTAATTTTTAAATTTAAAATTTATGATTTTGATTTTTTTAATATTTTTAATTATATTAGTTTTTTTTTGTTTTTAATTAGTTTTTTAAGTTAATTTAATTTATAATTTATAATTATATAAAAATATAATACCACAAAAAATAAAATGTGCAAATATAATATTGGTGTATTTTAAATAACAGGACAATAAACACTTTCGGTAAGTAGTGGGTGACATACAACGTAAAATATAATACTAACATAATAGTTTAGAAAATTATAAAAATGATTTAGTAATCTAGCGAGACCTCCCGAGCCACCAACATTAGAAAGATGATTCTTTCCCCGAATGGGCGGAGAATTGTTATGGTTGTGATATTGAAAGTTGAATGTTTATGTTGAAATTAAAATAAATATTATTATCATGATGTAATATTTATTTAATTATATTTATCAATAATTTCTATTTTATTAAAATTTTTCATTAACATGTAAATACATATTATTTTTTATGACAAAAAATTAAAAAAATTAAAAATATTTTTAATATTTTTAATTTATTAAATTAATTAATTGCATAAAATTAAAATAATCATTAATTTTCTTTTGAAGATTCAAGGGTTTCATCAAGATATTGAATTTGGTGTTTTTAATTAAAAAAAATTAATAAATGAAATAAAAATAATAATATAATATTAAAAAGGGAAAAAAGAATAAAAGAAGAACATTATTTTTTCAGTAAAAAAATAGGAGCAGTGGATTAGAGTTGGTTAATGTGTTAGAGCTTCTAAAATGCGGGGGGGCCTTTTCTTAAGTGTTAAAAAAAAAGTTTTGTATTCATTAATTAGTTTTACATATAATGTATTTTATTTTTTATCAATAAAGTTAATACTCATCAGCATAAAATATTATATTAATAATTTATAAATACAATAATAATTTATAAATACATAACACTTTGTAATAACAATATATTCAGTATAATTTTATAGATAAGATCTGAAAAAGATGAGATGTATACAAATCTTACCCCTACTTTTGTAGAGGTGAAGATGTTTCGATAGATCCTCGACTCAAAACAAATGTAATCAAAGCATGATAGAAAAAAAAAACTAGCAGCAAAATGAAAGATAAATAAATCAAATAAAACAACAAGTACTAGTGAAAGTTAGAAAAACAAGATACTACACGTATTCTAACTAACTACTACAATATTCGACTACCTGTTACACTTCTACCATTATCCTCGACTTTCAAATCTTCCTATCTAGGGTCATGTCTTCATTAAGATGAAGATGTGTCATGTCTTGTTTGATCATTTTTTCCTAATTCTTTTTCGATCTACCTTTACTTCTCCTAAAATTTAATATAGTCAACCTCTCACACCTACTCACTGATGCATCTGCCAACCATCTCAATGTCGCTTTCCTCGTCTTATCTGTCATAGCGGTCACTCCAACCTTAGCCTCATTTCTAATTTTATCTATCCTATTATGCTCCGCTACATAACACTTATCCTCAAAAATATAATTATCAACTTAATTTATTATTTAATTATAACAAATTTATATGATTTTAATAAATATTGGATGCTGGTAAATTTAACTTTCCCTTTAAAGGGGATGAGCAACTTAGCAATTTTATAAAAAAAGGAAAACTGTAATCACTAATTATATTTTTACTATTTCCTCCCATTCAAAATAATGATATTTTATAAAATCAAAAAGATTTTTAAAAAAATTTGTCCTTGACATATTTTAAATTTAACAATAGTTATATCAATCTAAAAAAAAGAATAAAATTATTTTAATCAATACTCCTCTTTATTTTTAGAAGTGAATTATTTAATCCATGAAACATCAATTATTTTGATAAAGACAAACATTCTTCTTTAGAGCGACAATGAGCATAGGGACTTATAAGGAAAAAAAAAAGAAATTGTCCCTTTCTCGGACACTGTTCAGCTATTCCCCGCGCGCACAAAAGAAGACAAATGCAAACCTGGGAAAAATCAGAAATCAGAGAGGAGAGAGAGAAGAAAAAGACTGTTTTTGTGACTCAGTCCCCATTAGTCTTGTCAACACCACAGGAGTAGTAGTAGTAGTACCTCTTAAACTTCTCTCTCCAATGGCTTCCCTATAACCCCTCTTTGCTTTTTTTTTTTTTTTTAAAAAAACTTTCTTTTCGACATTTTTGCACCAATGGAAGCTGAAAATGATGATTACCATAAGAAAGAAAGGGCCACTGCAGTAATAATACTGGTCTTTGCCTCTCTTGCTATTGCTTCTTTGTTTGTTGCCTTTAGCTACTATTGCTATATCCGGAACAAAGTGGCAAAGCGTTTCAAGAACCGCACTTGTAAGTCTTTACAACTTTCTCAGCTTTACATTTCTTTAAGTGTTTCAAGAATTAGGTGAATGTGTTGAGTTGTGGAAAATGGGTAGGTTTGTGGCTTTGGGTTTCTGAAAAGTTTTGATCTTTATGAAGATATGGATCAGAAGGGGATTGCAGTAAGCAAAGGGGAAAAAGCAAATGGGGTTTGGGTTTGGGGGTTCAGTTTTTTCTTGTTTAGGAAAAGAAAAAAAAGAAACTTGCATTGTCACTGTGACAAATGGAAAAGATTTAATGTTGGTTACAGCATGTGGAAATTCTGAGTGAAATGCCTTAATGACTAGAAGCAGATGTTTAGTTTAAGAGTTTCCTCAACTTAATGGAGAAGATTCATCTAAGTGACCTCGACTAGCTTGGAACTTAGCCTTACTTGTAGTTGATAAAATTAGCACTAAATTGCCTGACTTGTTATACTAATTTACACCCTGCTCACTGTGCTTTAGTAGTTGTTATTAAAGTTGGCACTAATTGTCCGTCGTGTTATACTGAGAAAATGCTTCTTAATGCACAAAATTTTCACCCTGGGCACTGCGCTCTAGTAGTTTACAAAATTAGCACAAACTCTTTGGCTTGTGTTACGTAGAAAGTGCTTCCTAAGGCACAATTTTACACCTTGAGCAGTGTGCTTTCCTATGTGTCAGTTCGGGTTTTGGGAAAGCTGAAGTCTTGATATGTTTTTGTTACTCCATCCAGATATAGAGAGTGTTTGTGAGGACAAGGACAACAGTTTTGCCAATCTGAAAGTTATTGCCGAGAAAGGACTTCAGGTTTTCACATTCAAGCAGCTGCATTCAGCCACTGGCGGATTTGGAAAATCTAATGTAATTGGACATGGTGCTTTCGGGTCAGTGTACAGAGGAGTGCTTCAAGATGGGAGGAAGGTTGCAATTAAGCTGATGGATCAGGCTGGAAAACAGGGGGAGGAAGAATTCAAAGTGGAGGTAAGATATCAATTACTTTTTCGACACAATATAGTGAAGTCTATAATTTTGAAAGGGAAAAATGTTTCCTCAACCCTTAAAAATTTCCTCTTCAAAGTCTCAATCAACCTTCGTTTAACCCTTCATCAATGGAAGAATTTGGATGTTTCCCAGTAGAAAGTTAAAGGCTTTTGAGTCTAAAATAAGGATAAGCACTTTTTTTTGAAATTTCATAATTTATAACCCTTAACATATGGACTTAATTGATATCAAGTGAAAATCTAAAGGGTTTCATTGAGTTTAACCTTAATTCAAGTGAGGGCATTGTTAATACCTTATATTCGTGTTAAGTTTATAATCTGTAGATTGTATTTTATATATATGTATATTTTATAATTTTAATAAAAAGTTAGTAAGCTCTCAGATATTAAGTTACATGTATTTCCTAGGGGGGAAATACCGAAGCATCATTATCTTGTGAATTTTAGTTTGATATGTATCTTAAGTAATGCTTTGAAGCATTTAGTTAAACGAATTGTTAGGTTGATTAGAGCCATAGACGTGTTGGTCTAATTTACCTTCACACAAGTTTTACTAAGTAATTGCAAATATGAATTGAATACAATCCAAAAGAAGATGTGCTATTGTTGTCTTCTTTAGCAAGAAAACAAGTATTCAAATGTCCTTATCTTCGGAAGATTACGCGTCAAGATGATTTCTTCTTATCTGCCTGCTTAAGCCTTGATGGACATTGTTTCAGTTGCCCGATACCTTTGCTGGTGGGAGCTAGTAGGTACTCTGTGGAATTAGTCAAGGTGCACGCACGCTGGCTGGACATAGTGGTTATAAAATAAATTACACGTTAAAATGAAGCAATAAAAAATAGAATGCATATTGCAGATTTCGAAATAAACAAATGAAGCAATAAAAAATAGAATGCGTATTGCAGATTTCGAAATAAACAAACACAAGTTTCTGCAAAGCCTTTCAGTGTTAGTTCTAAGTATTTCAACCTTTGTGTCAAACAGTTATAAATTGCAGAGGTTCAGTGAAGCCCTTGAACACTATTTGTAACTACAAGAAGAGTTAAAAGTACTCTTATTTTTTTTCACTTCTTGTTTTATTGGCTCTCCTTTACTTTGGTGATGGGTTGCTGGCATCAGGTGGAGTTGCTATGCCGCTTGCACTCGCCGTATTTGCTGTCATTGATTGGCTATTGTTCAGAAAGCAGCCATAAATTGCTTGTTTATGAGTTCATGGCGAATGGTGGTTTGCAGGAGCACTTATATCCAATCAAAGGTATGTATTTGGTTTTCATTTTTTGTGGTTTTGGGCCATTTTGGAATCTAGTAGCAGGCTTGGCATAATTATCAATTACTATTATGGGGCTGCAATGTATTACTCGTCAGATGAATCTTTGAAGTCCTTTTTATGCCTCTCTTTTTCTCTCATCTTATTTCCAAAGGCGAATCCATAATTTAAGTTTCATGGGTTCAACATTTAAGTTTTTTAACATTGAACCCATGATATTTTTAAGTTATGGGTTTATATTTTTCGAAAGTTATGGGTTTATATCATACAGGGTTCATATGCTCAGTGTCAAAAGTACTGGTTTCAGATGAACCCTGTACCGGTATGCTGCCTCCGCCTCTGCTTACTTCTGTTTTTTCCCCTTTTTGGGCCACACTCCTTCCTCTCTCTGGCACCCATTTCCTGTCCTGTCTCCTCTCCCCACGAAAAGTCAATGCGGGAACAAATAGTTCATAGATAAGACTGGTGAATGAATATCCCCATCAAATGACATTCTTAGACATATGGAAGTTTGTCATATTGTCTTAGCTACACTTGGCTGGTAAATTTTCAGCAAAAGATAATGGGGTAATACATCTCTTTGTACTGTAAAGTTCAGATAAAGAGTTTTTCTGAATGCAGTAAGACACCAAAATCTGCTAGTTAATACATAAGAAGTTGATACCGATAAATAGAACATGGAAAGATAGTCCAATGTCCAACCCGAGAAAAGCAAATTCAATGTATATTGTCTGCTCTACATCAGCGTAGAATGAGCATTGCTCGCTGCCTTTTTTTCCGAATTCTGATAGATATAATCTAAACATCCAGTTCTATTTCATTCCTTACAGTGCTTACCTGCAATAACTAATCCATTCATTCCAGCTTTTAATGCCGTGGAAAAGAGGAACCTCAGTTTATCATGGCTATTTGATCTCCCTTATTTGCGTGGAAGAGTTCATTGAGCGATAACCATATTCATTTTCTGCAACTTGTAATGCTGTGACTGTGAGATACCACGGTTATAAGTTGTCTGTTTGATCTGTCCTTATATCCATAAAGCATGCTTAGGTAGTCTTCACCTGATGGGGTTGTGATGGAGTCCTCATGGTCCTATAAACTCAACAATTCACTGTTGTTTCATGTGAAAGTAGACAAACATGTTGGATGAGTCACCAAACATGTTTTTCTTTAATTCAACATCTCGTACGTTCTCAATGCATGCACGAGTGATGATTTACAGTGTCCTCATAGGTAATTAAGATTATCTTTTGAAGTGTAGAAACAACAACATACATACCCAGTGTAATACCACAAGTGGGGTTTGGAGACAGTGGAGTGTACGCAGCCTTATCCCCTATCTTGTGAAGGTGGAGAAGTTGTTTCCGATAGACCCTCGACTCAAGTAAGCATATCAAATCAGGTATGGAAAAAAGTCAAGTTGAAAATAATGAAGAAAGGACCATTAGCAACAACAAATAATACGATAATCGAAGCAAAGAAAACAACAGGTAATATTTCGAAGAAAAGAATAATAGAGAGTATTAATAATAATACAGAGAAGGGAAATTAGATGGTTCTTGAATACCTACTATCCTTTTATCCTAATCCTCGACCTCCCTAACTTTCTATCTAGGATCATGTTCTCAGTAGCTGTAAGTGAGTCATGTCCTATCTTATCACCTTTTCGCAATACTTCTTTCGCCTACCTCTGCCTCTCCTCAGACCCACCACATCCAACCTTTCACACCTCCTGGGGCATTTGAGTATCTTCTCTGCACATGCCCGAACCATCTCAGGCTCACTTCCCTCAACTTGTCCACCACGGAGACCACTCCCGCCTTATCTTGAATATCTTTGTTCCTAATCCGATCTCTCCTAGTATGCCCACATATTCATCTCAATATCATCATTTTCACTGCGTTCATCTTGTGGAGCTACGAGTATTTGATCGGACAACATTTTGCCCCATACAACATAGCTGGTCTAACTACCATTTTATAAAACTTACCTTTAAGTCTTGGTAGCACATTCTTATCACATAATACACCGGATGTGAGTCCATTTCATCCACCTCGCTCCAATACGTTGTGTAACATCATCGTCAATCTCACCATTTCCTTGGATTATTGACTCTAGATACTTGGAACTTCCCCAGTTCCACCTCTGCCTCGTGAATTACGTCCTTGAACTTACACTCCAAGTACTTTGTCTTATTCTTGCTCAACCTGAATCCCTTAGATTCTGAGGCTTGTCTCCAAACCTCTAACCTATAGTTAACTCCGCTGCGTCTCTCGTCAATTAATGCTATGTTATCTGCCAATAGCATACACCATGGCACCTCCCCTTGGATATGCAACGCCAGTTCATCTATCACCAAGGCGAATAAAAATGGGCTAAAAGTTGAACTACTTCACTAATCTCCTTATGAGATGAATGATTTTTGTAGTGGAACACACCGGCATGAATCACAAGTATAGTAAACCACATGCTAAATTATATGTTTATACCAACTCCACTTGAAGCAAAGGAAGTCTTTTCCTGAAATTCTACTGGCATGTGGAATTCCTGCAAAGCGGTGATCCAAGTTGTGCCAAATGAGCTAATCCCTATTTTTATACCTTATTTCACATTGTTTCAACTTTTGCTTTTCAGGTTATTAATGAAAGTGTTACACTTCAATCTGTAGGTTCCAATAATTTTTGTCCAAAGTTGGATTGGAAGACCCGGTTGAGAATAGCATTGGAGGCTGCTAAAGGTTTGGAATATCTCCATGAGCATGTCAATCCCCCAGTTATACACAGAGATCTCAAAAGTAGCAATATTCTTTTGGACAAAAATTTCCATGCCAAAGTTTCTGACTTTGGATTGGCCAAGCTTGGATCTGATAAAGCTGGTGGACACGTCTCGACCCGAGTTTTGGGGACACAGGGATATGTTGCTCCAGAGTAAGAACCCTTCATTTGGCTGAATTATATAGAATATTGCAGTTCCTAGCGTGATTGTTGAGATGTTGTCTTCTCTTAACTTACCAGTACCTTCCTTTCTTAAATTTTAACGTGTCAATGCCAATTTCTTTCGTTAAACCATTGCAGATATGCATTAACAGGGCACTTGACCACCAAATCAGATGTTTACAGTTATGGGGTTGTCCTCCTAGAGTTATTGACGGGCAGAGTTCCAGTTGATATGAAGAGATCTCCTGGCGAAGGTGTTCTTGTTTCTTGGGTAGGTTCCCGCAATAGTTTCTTCTTTTTTGTGGATAACTAGGTTTCTCTAATTGTTTTTAAGACATACTATCCTATGTTTTAGATAATCCCATATTCATTCTTCTGTCTAATGCACTCAGCCCCTGCTAATGAATAGAAACATTAATCAGTTGGATAAAGAAGTTGATTCCGAAACAACCTTTTAAGGTCTTGCTGAACTTTTTCCTATTCCCCTTTGTCTGTTAGGCATTGCCCCGTCTCACTGATAGGGAAAAAGTTGTAGAGATAATGGATCCAGCGCTGGAGGGTCAGTATTCAATGAAAGAAGTAATTCAAGTTGCTGCTATTGCTGCAATGTGTGTACAACCAGAGGCTGATTACAGGCCACTGATGGCCGACGTTGTGCAGTCATTGGTTCCACTGGTGAAACAACCGCGGCCAACAGTGAAGGCTGGTGGCTGCTCTAGCTTTCACGCCACACAGTCCCCCCATGCTACTCAATCTCCCAAGGCTTAGACTTTCTTCATGCGAAACGGGCATATCTTGGTACTTAATTCTACTAATAATCACTTAGTTTGTCTATGGAATATTTAGCTTATTACCTTTCATGAGTAACTTTAATCTAACAAAAATTTGATGGTGCAAGCCAACTGATGCAACCATTTCTCATGCTAAACCAGGTGGAAGAACTATTAGTATATTAGATAACAGTTTCTGTATGTAATATGTAAAAGCTCTCATCACATGTGGGGAGTTCATCTTTCCTACATCTTTGGCTGGAGGATTTGAATCTTTTATTGTTTCTGTTTTCTGTTACTAATACAAGTCTAATAACTAGTCAAAATGTTCTAGTGATATTATCTTGTATAAAATGATATTCAAGGCCATTGATCACCTATCCTAAGTATATTGACAGACTTTAAAGTTTATGGTTTCCTACAACAATTTCAAGCTTATAGATATTTAGTAAAAATTTCAATATATATATATATATAAGGTTTGAACAAAAGTTACTTATTCCTTGAATCCACACGCAACAAATTTTATATTATAAACACAAGCGATCTTGATAGGATCATTTCTTCTATTCAAATTATAAGTTCTCCTCTTTTCTCTGAAATCTAAGGAGTTTGTTTATCTAGACACATGCAAATAGAGATTATTAAGATCTTCATTCATTTTTTCTTTTGGTTAGCTATTTTATTAAGTGTTTCACTGAACCATACTTTATCAACTAGGAGAGATAAAATTAAGGGAAAAAGGGTCAAATTTACCTCTCTATTTTAGTTTAATAGTTAATTTTATCCTCGTCATCAAACTATTCACTTGTACCCTCTTTTAACAGAATTTTCAAATCACAATAAATTATCAATTTTCAAAAATAAAATCCATAAATTCACAATATAACCCGCCAACTTTTTCAGCACAGCGACACACAGTAGTTTTCCTTTTATTAATTCTTCAATTTTCTTAAGCTTTACAGAACTTGGTGAAATTGAGAGTTTGCTGGTGTTTGAGTTTTTTTCTTTTTTTGGTTTGACCATAATGGATCCGTGTCCTTTCGTGAAACTCAGTGTGTGTAATTAGCGTTAAAGATTCCGGTTGCTTCGAAGCCGGCTCATTCCGTCATGCACCCTTCGTCGTTGCCGTATTTTTGTAAAATCAAGTTGAAGATTTTTCCTCTCTCGATGGCGGTTGTACCGTGCATTTTGTCGGAGAGTCAGTTTCCGAGCGGTCAGGTACAAAGCCATGCGGCGAGCTTTCACATTAACAAGTCCATCTCGATAAGGTCGTTGCAAAATCTCTCTTTGACGGTGGGAGGTTGTGCCTTAAAATCTCAATTTACACCAGCCGGCGAGGGTCGGCATGAGGTGTGAATTTTGGGAGGTTGCTAGGGAAGGTTGATGTACCGTTGGATCCGTCGGGTTAGAAATTTGGGTCCATTTTGATTAAGTTGGATCGAGCGGGTGGGGTATATTATGGGTATATGAGTGTTAT
>JACEIK010002943.1:36582-53158 GCA_018107945.1 Datura stramonium
ATTGATTAAAATTAGCCTTGTGTCACTTAATGGACCCCCAATTGTCATTAATGTTAATTTTCAAAGTTAAAAATGTCCCTTCTTTTATCTACTGGAACCCAATTATCCTTTATGAATAAAAATGTTTGTCTTCTTAATGAAATTATGAGATGACATACGTGGAGCTTTAATTGAAGGAAAATTTTCATGAATAACAACAGTTTGGAGCATAATTATCATTAATAGCTATAGTTTGCATAATTACAATTTATAACAATAGTTTTTAGGTTAAAAATAAAATATCTCCCGCCTCTATCCTCAATCACGCTCGCCTCTGTCTCTGTCTCTGTCTCTCTCTCTCTCTCTCTCTCTCTCTTTCTTTTTATCTCTTTCTTTGTTTCTCTCTCTTCTTCTTTTTATATTGTATTCACCTTTCAGTCTCTGTGTATTTTATATTTTCACCCTTCTCTCTTTGTATTTTTATATTTTTTAAGGTATCAGACAACTGTATTAATTATATTAATGCGTTCATTTTGATTGTATCCTCTCTCACCCCCTCTATCTCTGTATTTGTATATTTTTGAGGTGTCAAGCATTTGTATTTTTGTATTCATACGTGCATGTAAACTGTACCCTCTCTCGCCTCTCTCTCTTTCTGTATTTTGTATTTTCACCTCTTTCTCATTGTATTTTTATATTTTTAATTTGAGATATCAAACGGCTGTATTTGTTTTACTCATACATGCATTTAGGTTGTATTATGTATTTCCATCTCTTTCTTTGAATTTGTATCTATTTTGAAGTGTTAGGTGAATGTATTTGTTGTATTTGTACGTGCATTTAGGCTGTACTTTGTATTTCTACCTCTCTCTCCCTCTATATTTCTATATTTTTTTAGGTGTCAGATGACTGTATTAATTGAATCCAATCATTAGAGTGGTGTCATCTCCTTTCATTCATGTCTGATGGATAAAAGCCCTCATATGTGCAATTAGGTTGCACGATGAATATATATTGTATCAACGAATATATATTGTGTGCATACAAAGATAGAAACAACAAAAATATAAGGTATTGTATTCATTTGCTCTAATTGCACGTGTATTTATCCGCTCCCATATCACTTGTATTAATTCGTTATTATNTCTATGAGTACCATTGTATTCATTTGCTCTAATTGCACGTGTATTTATCCGCTCCCATATCACTTGTATTAATTCGTTATTATATCACTTATATTCATGTAGGCATTTCGATTGTATTGACGAATACAATTTTTTTTGTATAATTTAAGACCCCATCCTTTTCAATACATATACGACTAAGTTAATACCGATGAAAGCGCTTAAAATCGAGATAATGAAGTGATATTTATGCCAAGAGTTGAAATGACCAAATACATTTAAGTGTTAAGTTGAAGTCTAAGGATGAAGGTTTAGAAAATGGAATAAAACTATTGAGGGGCTTGCTTGACTTATTCAAGCTAAAAGGTGACAAGTAGGTGTATCACCTACTTACGCTAAATAAACCATGTCACAGGAACTAAGTTGGAGAAGCAATCACATAAATTATTGGGCCTAATAGTAGTCCAAATGAAACTTAAAGTTTTCCCAAAAAGTGACATCAAAAGCTGACCCAAAATGAATACAAAGATAGCCCATCAATGTCGATTAAATTGTGGCCCCAAATAGAGTCAAATTTGAAGCCACCAAAATCAACAAATTGGAAGCCTAAATAAAGGTCTACATTGGCCCAAAATCCATGACCCATTGTAGCCCAAATTGAGGTACAAAAATGAGTCAAAAAGAATGTTCGTATGGGTCCCTTATATCCAAAATAGTAAATAATTTCAGCATTAATACTTAGCCAAAATCTAGAATATTCTCCAAGTTCTCTCCCTTTCTTCCTTCTCAAAGAACAAATGCCTCTTTATCACTAAGGTAAGTAAAACTCTTATGATTTTGGTGTAAATCCTCTTCAGATATCTAGAAAATCATGTGGTAAAAAATCGATGAAGTAAAGCATCCCTTTCCCCAAAATTGAATATACAAAGTTGTGTAAATTTTAAGAAATTTTCTCATTTTTTTTTGGTGTATATGTGAAGAAATTCTTAGGCTATTCAAGACTACAAGAAAAAGAGGATAAGAACTCCCCTTCAAATACTGTAAGTAATTTGCCCAAGTTCATTCTTTTGTATGAAAATTTGAGTGGAGAATTTCTATTGTAATGTTGTTAGAACTCAAGGGATGGTGATCGGAAGCTGTGAGTTCAATATGTTGTTATAGTGTTCCAGATGTAATGCTTTGTGTAGGAGCTATTCTGTGTATTTTTTATGATTGGGGGCGGTATGTTGGTGTAAGAATATGTGGTGTTGAAATAGAAATGGAGAATGTGATGATACACCATTAAATTTACACCAATGCATACAATCTGTTTGAAAATTATTTATCTAATATTTTTGTGAAGTTGAGTTATTTTCAAAGGATAATATTAGCGTCACTATGCACATATATTGTAGATTAAGTTGATAAAGGAATATCTAAATCTTTCTAGGTATAATCGTTGAAAGAAACAAGGTATGTTAAGATTTCTCATTTCTTTGCCGGTATGAATGTAGAAGTGGAGATTTTCTTTATCGAGCTTCCTTTTTTATTGTGATCCCTAATCAAGTTTTAGAGAGTATAAAAGAAAAGTTTAGAAAGTCAAGTCTTTATTCATATCTAATGGTTAATATGAGTCCCAAAGAATACCCTTTTAATTCAAGTCCAAAGAAGTTAGCCAACAAGAGTCTAATAACTAATGGAAGTGACTATAAAAATCAATCTTTTTTATAAAAAATTTTATACGTGTATTTAGTGAGCATGAAGGCACTACTTCCATATTTAGGCACTACACATATATGCATGAGTTAGTATGTGCCAAGGTGTTACTATCGTATTGAGGCACTATATATATTTGTAAGTTAGTGTGCGCCAAGGCACTACTGCCATATTGAGGCTCTATATATGTGTGAGTCGCATGTGTTAGTGTGCGCCAAGGCGCTACTGTCATGTTGAAACCATTATATATATATTGAGTGCGCCAAGGTGCAAAGAGTACTTAACATGTGTTACAGTGTGATTTAAGGCGTGTCTTGTGTTTTTTTAAGAGTAAGAGAGATAAGAGCTTAATGAGTCTCACAGATGTTAGTTTTCAGGTTTCTTATTATATCCTGTTCTCAATTACTATTTGCAGCTTATATTTCTGCCTTATATACCAATACTTTCTTTCATATTGATGTCCCTATTTTTTGGTGGATGCTGCATTTTCTCGAAGGCCCAGATCAAGGGCTAGATAGACCTCTCTAGTAGGAGCTACTGAGTTCAGCAGTTTCAGTAAGCTTCAATTCTTCCTAAAGTTGAAGTGTTAGAGATCCAACTTTATTTTTAAGTATGTGTACAGTAGATGGGTAGGTCAGGGCCCTGTCCCGACTATATGTCAGTCATTTTACTCTTAGAGACTTGTAGAGTTTGTATAGGTTTTCAGTATGTTGTTCAGTCCCTGAGGTACGTGTGGCTTGTCAGTCTTATATATTCATGTTTTGAGGTTGTTAGTTTATTCATATTTATACTGTAGTCGTGTTATCATGGGGAGATGGTCGGCCTAGTTGCTATTCGAGTTGTAAGAGTTTCAGTGGCTAGCTTGGTCAAGTGAGGCATCAGGTGCTGGTCAAACTTCCTTAGGTTTGGGGCATGACAGACTTGGTATCGGAGAATGTCAATCCCTAGAAAGTCTACAAGTCATGTCTAGTACAGTCTTTATTATGGGTGTGCTGTGCACCACACTTGTTGTGCCACAACGCACGCGGTCGTACAAGTAGTAAAGTGACACTTTAAGAGCCGGATGTCGAACCCATAGGGACTAGTCTATTTAGAGAATATTCAAGTTCACGTGTTAAATTAAATTTCACAAGTGTTATTGCAAAGATTTGGAGTTTTATTTCTAAATCTAAGATGATCACAAAATAATTGGAAAAACAGTAATAAGAAGCATCCAGGGTTAAGTCCTAACAATCATGCAATGCTACATCCAACTTGGTTCAAGTATTTGCTTTCATTTGTTGTCTCGCAAAGTTACTGCAAAGTTCATGGTCTTTCGAGCCTCTAAACACAACAAATTAGTCTCATAACTACATCATTGAGCAGGGATATGACGTCTTGATTCGTGAGCAATTAACCATGTGGAGTGGTTTATGGGGTTTATGCCCTTGGTTATAAACTTTCGAACCTCTAACCATTTAATCTAACTTAGTTTTCCAACTACTTCTACGAGCGGTGACGTGACAATTCTAAGTAGGTGTCTAGCTATCTTATCCTTTATAACCATGCAAGGCGAATTATGTATATTTCTATCCTAACCGCGAATCAAGTCTTGAAAACTTTGAACTTGCTTCCTGCATTCTTAATTCTAACTTAGGGTTACTCTTTCGAGCTTTTTCCTAAGCTTAATACATTCATTTTAATGGTGATCAATCATCAAAACGATTAATAACAAGAATGCATGACAAACAACAAATAAAACTTGAACCAAAGATGAATTTAATCTAAAACATTCATTTCATGTGGTCTCAATCCTAGAAGAAGGGTTTTAGACACTCATGTTCATACAAGAATTCATAAACGCGATTGAATTCTAGTAATTACAAGAAATGGTAAAAAAAATGAAGAAAAAAAATCCTAGGTGAGTTTTCAATGTTCTCCCTTCGCTCCTTCATGTTTTCCATAAATAATGTCATGATATTAAATTAAACAACTAAGTATTCCTTTTATAATTGTCAAAATTTGGCCTGTGATAGACTATTTTTGTTCACGCTGGCTATCACGGAGATTTGCCTCCATGACACTCTGTTGTCGTGGATGCTCACTATTTTGCAGTCCCTGCTCACATAAATTAATTTTTTGCTCCGTGGCACATTGTTGAACGCCCCAATGCTTCTCCGTGGCATGGAGTTGACTCCAAATGTCCTTTTTAGCTTGTCTCACTATCAATAATCCGTTCCTTAGCATTTATCTTCAAGATTAGGACCATTATCTTCACATTGAGTTCCATCCATTGGCAATTTCAACCAAAAAAGAGAGCTAATCATATTTGTTAGTCCATGAACATAAATTACACAAAATACATGAGAATATTCTTAAATTAAGGTACAAACATGGCTAAAATATAGGTAAAAAACTCACTTAGTTATGTACATATGCCCAAGATCACTGCCCCACACTTAAAGTTTTGTTCGTCCTCGAATAAATCCTTTATATCTCATGCACAAGGAAGACTCACACATGACTAATTGACAAAAGAAGACTCAAGTTAAGGCTACAATGATTGACTTAGATGACAAGTTCAGAATAGAGCATGTTATATATATAACACAATTCAAATCCAACACAACCAAGTTAGGACCTCCTAGCCTCAAGAATCGACTCTACAACCATAACGAACTCATGCACATTAGCCAATCAAGAAGTCCAATATGAATTCTATCTTTCCTCAAATATGTACCCTCACAACAAGAGAGATATCAATTTTCACGCACAAATGTACAAGTTATAACACATATGGGTATATGAATACAATTACGCTCACTCTCACAAATAATTCACATGCAACACATAATGACCCATATGCTTGCCCTTAGTATATTACTCCACTAATCCAGGAACATCTAAAAGTAAGATCAATTAGGATTTTAAGGGTTGTAATGTAAGCTAAGGTATGGGTAGGTACTATTTTGGCCAGTAATAGTGACTATCTTCTCTAAGCCCTTTTAATACATTACATGTTCTCATTAAGCACATGATCTTATTTTACTTTTTTACTTCACCCCTTTGTTCTTTTCAATTCTCAATTTCCTTTTTGTTTACCTCATTTCTTTAAGCACACTTATGTTGTTAGTAAGGAGTACTCAAGCATTAAACATTCTTTTGTTTTTTTTCCCGACTCCCTACCAACACTTAGACATTTTGGACAATTGCATCCTTCACTCTTTTCTTCAACTTCCACAACCAACTATTTCCCTCATTTTCAATATTCTTACTCCTCTGGCTCTTATGCAGTTTTTACTTAAGCGCTTAGGAGTTTTGGATCCAATTCAAGGCTATTGAAAGAAAAGGATTAAGCTTTTATTATGGCTGTAAAGAATAGGCTAAAGACTCAATGGATCTAACTAGGATTATGCATTAAGTGTAGGTAAATAATAGGATGAAAATAGGCTTATTCAAAGAAATGCCTACATCATCTCCTACAATTAACATTCCTCATTTCGTTTTGCAAATACACCAGGCAAGTTCTAGACACTACATGATAGCATAGAATACACGACGAACCTTACATTCACTACACATGTTCAATTCTAGACAGACCCATATGGACTCTTAACAGCTAATCATATGAATTCAACAATTAAGCAGTGTAGAGTCATATTCCTGAGCCTAGGTGTCTCAAAAACATCATACTATTTACTCAACATGCTCCTTAATGACAATCCTACTTGCCTATTATTATCAGGTATAACACTCAAAAAGAGTATCACGACATCAATCAATCAAGGGTTCTACAAAAAATCCTATTGACTAATTTTCCCTCAAGATGGTCGTCATCCATCCATCATCGGAAAAAGTCTTTATCTATGACTAAGACAACTATTCACAGACAAACAAAAATTTTATTCTTAGTTTAAAGTGCCCCTCTTTTTGAAAAAGAACCAAAAATAAAAATTAAAGGGTGGGTGAATTGTACTCAACTCAAACTTCAAAATCAAATAATTTTCAAACCAAGCACCAAATTCATTCGAAGTCAACATCATAAAATTTTTAAATTTCTCTCACCTCACATTTAAATATTCTATGTCCCCAAAGCATGAATTAAAATTAAAAACAAGAGTTAGGGATACTTCCTGAGGCCTCTAGGCCTACCTAGCAACATGTTTTCACCCTTTTTCATCACAAGGGTCATCAATCCCACACTTGTGTTTTTCCATATTCCGTTTGCTTCAAAGGGTACTCAGATTTCTCCTCAATCTGTTCTCAACTCAAAAAAAACAACAAAAGTAAAAATAAACAAAATGAAAAGAAAATGTACCTGTGGTACTATTTGGGTTGCCTCTCAAGCAGCGCTTGATTTTACGTCGCGGCACGGCGTATCAAGTTCCACCACTTTTCCTTCCATTTGAGGATATGAATTTTATCCCTAATTTCTTTTCTAGTTTCATATTATGCTCTAGGGGTGTGGTAAAAAAATGAAGGAACCAAGAAGTAGATATCGCATTCTATACTTCTTGGCCCATGAGTGAGGGATGTCATTCTGTCTCTTCGGCTTAGCAAATTTCAAAATATATGGGGATTGATCCTCATATATACCTTTTTCTATATGCTTTGGAGACTCTATTTCTAGGTTTCCAACCAAACATAATATCGAGAAATGCTTATAATGAGGATTAATATGTCCTAACTCTAAAATTCCACTGTGTGTGACATCCGCACCTTTGTTTCCCTTCTCCACATAATCACCCAACCACACAAAAAAGTCAAATGGTTGGAACCTTTCTTCTTGTTCCATACCCTGACTGCTTCCAAAAAGCACTTTGTAGTTGGGCTTCATATGTCACAACCTTTTCATTTACACAAGAATGTTGGTCATGGATAGCTGATCCAATTTGATCTATCGCTTGTCTGAACTCTATCCCCCCTTTCAGGATTGGATTGACCATATACGTATGACTATAACGAAGAAACTCATGAGATTCGATGTTTTTATATTTTTCCAAGAGCTCACTCTTTTCTTCTCCTTGAGATCCCTCTTGAGTATTGGCTAAGACCGTGACTTACAAATCAATGCAAGTTTTAGCCTCAGCCTTCATCTCCATGCACTTGGCGCTCATCATTTCTATGGCCTCTTTGTTTTCCTTAGTTGGAACCCACATTACTTCCATCTACTCCCTCATCACTTCCATCTGCTCAAGGACCTGTTTTAACATGTTGCCTATCTGATCGTGTTGTTCTAAATCCTCTTCTTCAATATTCTTGTAAGCATTAAAAACCATATGAGGATCATAGTAGGGACTTGGGGAAGGGGAATAAATATTTGGACAACTGTTTCAATGGTCATCCTGACCACAACATATACTACATGTATGAAAGTGTTGCCATAAGTGGGGTCCTCCACAATTCAGACAAGGATCATTGAAATATGAGTATCCATCATTCAATCCATTTGTATTCCATGATGTCATGTAGAGAAGGGTATCAAACTATAAACAGAAATAAAAGAAATCTAAAACTAAATTTTCTTCAACACTTAGAAAATTCGACACTCACACAAAAACAAGAAATTCACTAATTTTTGCCAGTTTCCGACAACGATACCAAAAACTTATTGCACCCCAGCGCAAGCATACGCGGTCGTACAAGTAGTAAAGTGACTCCTTAAGAGACGGATATCGAATCCACATGGACTAGTCTATTTAGAGAATATTCAAGTTCATGTGTTAAATTAAATTTCACAAGTATTGATTGCAAAGATTTGGAGTTTTGTTTCTAAATCTAAGATGATCACAAAATAATTGGAAAAACAGTAATAAGAAGCATCCAGGGTTAAGGCCTAACAATCATGCAATGCTACATCCAACTCGGTTTAAGTATTTTCTTTCATTTGTCATCTCACAAAGTTACTGCAAAGTTCATGGTCTTTCGAACCTCTAAACACAACAAATTAGTCTCATAACTACATCGTTGAGCAGGGATGTGACGTCTTAATTCATGAGCAATTAACTATGTGGAGTGATTTACGGAGTTTATGCCCTTGATTATGGACTTTCGAACCTCTAACCATTTAATATAGTATCACAACTACTTCTACGAGCGGTGATGTGACAATTCTAAGTAGGTGTCTGGCTATCTTCTCGTTTTATAATTAAGCAAGGTGAATTAAGTATATTTCTATCCTAACCGCGAACCAAGTCTTGAAGACTTTGAACTTGCTTCCTACATTCTTAATTCTAACCTAGGGTTACTCTTTCGAGATTTTTCCTAAGCTTAATACATGCATTTTAATGGTGAATCATTAAAATGATAAATAACAAGAATGCAAGACAAACAACAAATAAAACTTGAACCAAAGATGAATTTAAGCTAAAACATTCATGTCATGTGGTCTCAACCCTAGAAGAAGGGTTTTAGACACTCATGTTCATACAAGAATTCAGAAACACGATTGAACTAGAAATTACAAGAAATAGTAAAGAAGAAATGAAGAAAAACAAACCCTAGGTGAGTTTTCACCGTTCTCCTTTCGCTCCTTCGTGTTTTCCAGAAATAATGTCGTGATATCCAATTAAACTGCTAAGTGTTCCTTTTATAATTGTCAAAATTTGGCCTGTGGTGGACTGCCTCCATGTCACGCTGGCTATCGCGGAGATTTTCCTACATGACACGCCGGCTATCACGGAGGTTTACCTCCATGACATTTTATTGTCGTGGATGCTCACTGTTTTGCAGCCCCTGCTCATATAAATTAATTCTTTGCTCTGTGGCACGTTGTTGAACGTCCCAATGCTTCTCCGTGGCACGGAGTTGACTCCAAATGTCCTTTTTAGCTTTTCTCACCATCCATAATCCATCTCTTAGCATTTATCTTCAAGATTAAGTCCATTATCTTCACATTGAGCTCCTTCTATTGACAATTTCAACCTACAAAGAGAGCTAATCATATTTGTTAGTCCATGGCCACAAATTACACAAAATACATGAGATTATTCTTAAATTAAGGTACAAACATGACTAAAATATGGGTAAAAAATGCTTAGGAATGTACATATGCCCAGAAGATCACTATAATTAGGAGGACTACTTATAATTAGGAGGCTACACTCGTAATTTCACATGAATCAAATTGGCATCAATATTAAAATCATGTACCACCTCAGATAATATTAATATTTTTCAGATGTGAGTTCAAAAAAAACTTTTTAAGAACTTGATTATTTCTAGAATCACCAACATAAATAAATTATTTTTCTCCTTCAACTTGGGTGTAGGAAAAAAATTAACTTTTTTTAGGACAAATATTCTTAGTAACACCTAAATCTAACAGTCATTCTCGCACATTGGTCACAAGATTCCTTTGAAAAATGACCACACTAATTTATATCATATGATTAATCAAATTTATTTTTTTGCTTAAAGGGATTATCATTTCTCCGAATCTTCTACTATATTAAGAAGTATGATGACTTAATTCACTACACACAATCATAATTATTTTCATTGAATTTTTTTATTGGATTTGGGCTTAACATAATCATATAATCTTTCTTTTTACTTGTTCGTCGACTTGTAACAATGATTATTTTTCATTCGTCATACACTAACAACTTTAGATACATCAAACTAATAGCAAGTATGCCAACCCCATATATATTTGTCATTATTTTTTCTTTGTCAAAATTAGACGCATCTCTAACCCCTTGGCAAGTTGAGCCATTAAGAAAGGTTAAAATTGTGAATCAAAATAAAAATTAAATAATCAAATCAAATAAAATTATAAAAAAGATATGAATTTTCCGTCCCTGTAATTGTATGGACTTTTGAATGCAAATTTAAATATGAAGATGTCATTCTTATGAAATCAAAAAGAATTCACCAATCATTTTGGTCTTCTTTATAATTAGTATTCTCCACAAGATCAGAGTGTAATATATTCTTAAGATTATTGGAAATCTTACAGAAAATATTTGATCAAAAAATATGCTGAAAACTCTTGAAAGCTTGAGGTGTGTTAAAGACATTGTTCTTAAGGATATATTTCACCCGGTATTGGTGTATCCCCAAATTTCAACAAGCTCTTTTAGTATAAAAACTAGGAGCACAGAAACTAACAAGGACTAAATAACAACCTACGGGAGAAAAAATTATAAGGGAGAATTATTCTTCTCCGACCACTCTATCACAATGAAGACGAAGGAGATAATCTATCTTAAAGAACGGTCAAAGTGAACATTCTTATTTTAAGATGAATGTATCAATTATTGAAAAACATTTAACAACTATTGTTGTTAATCAACACGCATTTAAATTGATCGATTATAATGATCATTTGAATTAGGAATAATGATAGGGAAATATAAGTGTAGAATCAATTATTCTTTAATTGTAATTTAGACATAGTAATTTTTCTTGAGATATTAAATAATATTTTTTTCAACAATAATAACTTGTAATTCATGCCTATCTTATAAATAGAAACATTAAAGATCGATATTTTTGCAAATGCCCGAAATATCTTTTGTTGAATCCATTATTAGACTAACTTCAAGCAAAGATCTCACATTTTATAGAAAACCTTTGCGCCAAAAAAGATATGAAGCTTTTGGATGATTGATCAATACGTTAGTCTTGTTTTATTCATTTCACTCTAATTTTTATCGCTGTCAAATTGAGAATTCTATACATACAAAGAAAAGGAGAGATTGAATCTAAATTTAAGGTTTAAAGTTAAAAGATAAAAATATCCCTACTCTTAATATGTTGGTAGAAAATAATAAGGACAAAAGTTATTTTACGGGTATATGATTTATTTTTTCTATTTTTATAAGATTATTCTCGAGTTTGTGAATTACAAAATTTTTCGTCTGATACTTTTATTCTTTCATTCACTAATAAAAAATAATTTTAAAGTCCTAATTATATGTCATATTTGGATTAAACATTCTATCTTTTTTTTATATTAGTTTTTAGTTATTTTTGAAAAATTCCAAAAATGCATATCCGAATCAAAGTTCTATTTTAAATCCAAACAAAATCTACAAAGCTATTTTCAAATTATTGATCAGTGTCTTAATCTTATTTTATCCATTTAACTTTGGTTGCTTTCGCCATTAAATTGAGGATTGTAGAATTACGAAGAATAAAATTGAATTAAGATTTAGAGTTTTTAGGTTAAAAGATGATAATGTCCTTATTTTTAATGTGTTGACAGAAATAACAAGGGCAAAATTTGCAAAATTTATTTTATAATCTTCACGTGATTGGTGTCTTTCAATTTTATAGGATTATTATTCTTGGCAACATTGCTAGCAAAATGACATTTAAGATATTGTGATAAAACTTAATCAGATCTTTAACTAAGAGAAAGTAGCTTTCCGTGAATTACAAGACTTTTCATTTGATACTTGTATTTTCTTAACCACTAACAAAAAATAATATTTAAATCCCTAATTTACGTGTCATATTTGAATTAGACGTTCTATCTTTTTCTATATTAGTTTCAATTATTTTTAAATAATTTCAGAAACGTATATTAGAACCAAAATTTCGTTTCAAACCCAAACAACATCTACAAAGCTATTTTTGAATGATTGACCAGTATCTTGATCTTGTTTTACTCATTTGACTAAGGTTATTGTCGCCATCAAATTGAGGATTGTATTGCTATTATTTTATAGTTACCTTGATAATGAGCTAAACATGATTAGATGCTTGCAGGCTAAAATGTAAAGAGATTTGATTCTAAATGGTAAAAGAAGCGAATGCAGAGCATCTCGAACTTAAAAGTGACTGATTTAAGTTGAAACAGGAGGCCCGCATCGCGGAGTCAAGTCCCTACATTGAGGTCTGTGTCACACCTATTGTCAAACTCTAGGGAGTTGGAAAGCTGTCCATCCTATGCATGGAACTCTGCGCCGCAGAGTAGTGACCTCGTGATGAGGCGCATGATGTGGAGCAGTGTCATCCGATCAAACTTTGACAGAAGTCAAATCCAAGTCAAGCAAGAAAAGCAAAACTAAATCCACTGCTATAAATATCACTTGTAATTGGGGTTTTAATGACTTTTAGAAAGACACACAAGGAGAGAAGAACATTGACATTAGAGTTCTTACTTTTCTACCTTTCTTTTCATAAATTTTGCATGAAAAATATCAAATCTATTATTCTTCTCTTCTCTTGTAAATTGATTACCATGAATTCTTATGAAAGTTATGATGATGTGTATACAATCATGAGTAGCTAAATTCCATAGCTAGGGTTGTGAAAATCATAATGGAATAACGAAAGTAGGTCAACGAATATAGTTATCCTTGAATGGTGATTATGCATACATTGTTAATCTCTTCACTTTGATTGCTTTTTAGCGGTTGTAAAAGTTAGAACTTACGATAAATCTTATCTCGTTTGATAAAAGAAGTATAGATTAGGGCTTTCCATAAATCTTATCTTGTTTGATAAAAGAGATTCACAATGGAAATTTGAGGTTTCTACCCCTCATCTAATGACTTGAGATTTTACAAGGATAGTCAATCCAAAACTAGTGACGAGGTCTACTATTTAAACACTTAAAGGCCAAAAAGATTTAGAGTGCCATTCATCTAGGTGGATCAAAAGACGTTAAATGAACCATAATTGTCATTTTTGCATAAATAACACCGGGATTGATCACTAATATAGTTAACCTGCTGAAGTTATGAAATCATGAGGAACACAATCCTAATTCATTCTCATATATTGAATATAATCAAAAGGTTCTCAAACATCGGTTATAAATACTGCAAATCTTGAATTTTTTAAAGTTTTATGTTAACCCTTTCCCCTCGAAATATTGACTATCGGCTGAATACTCACCATTGACACATTTCTCACCATATACCTTGTGGGATCTGACTCTAACCTAGTTGGGTTCTATATTTGATAGTGACCTCTTTATACTTCATTGAGAGGTGTAATTTGGGCGTATCATTGGCGGATGGGAAAGGGAATAATGGATTTATTAAGTCTATGGTGATTGTGGGAGGTTGTGTTGTTGAAAAGTGTTCGGATATCGGATATCGGATATCGGATATCTTAGATATCAAAAATAGGGAGGGCGTGAGAGATTAGTTGCGGTTGGATCTCTGCCTCTATGTAGTTCTCCTCTTAATTTCTCGATTTTAGTCTAGGCGGGTAATATGTTCATTGTTACACGTGTCGTTTCCTCTCCTAGAACCTTATGGTTCATTTGTTAATGTCGAAGCCCTTCCGACTGGGTCAACGTTCTCGATGTTAATCATCCTTATATTTAGCCTCGGGTTATAGCATATGTCAGCTAATTCTACCTCAACACAACTAACTTTACGGGGGATAAAGAAACAATTGCTAAAAATGAGTAAAAGGTAATGAATTAGTTTAGGTTTATAGGTAAGGATATTTATACAGTTGCCACGTTGGGTTATGTTTACAAGAAATATCAAGTAGATGAGTCCTATATGTGCAAAGGGCTTCTTTTGCCATAGGTTGGCCTATGTTTCATACAAATTGATACTACATTGATCTAGGATTTTTCATGTTTCAGATTCAAAATAATTTTATAATTTTCTTAATAATACATCCAACGAGATAAAGCCAATGAAAGCTTTAATGATTCTAATGATGCTACAAAGAGATGTAGAGTGCACAATTTGATATGAACAACAAGAGTGGGAAAAAATGGCACTTTAAGAAAAATGTCAAGTCACTGATAAGAAGAATATGCTTTTAATCAAATGATGTCAAACGTAAGCGGAGTTTTAACGACACTCCACATCCGTAGATTGGAAAGAAAGAGTCAAACATCAGTAGAGATTTGACAAACTCCACATTCGTTGCCTTGACAAGAATGTCAGACAAAGTTAGAGTTTTGACAACACTCTACATCTGTAAGCTAGAAAGAAGTCAATTGTAAGCGTAGATTTGATAATATTTCACGCCTATTTGACTAGAAAAGACATCATACATATGCAGAACTCAACAGTACTCCACGTCCATTTACTTGAAAAGGATGTTGAACGAGGGAGGAGTTTTGATAATACTCCATGTTTGTTGACTAGAAAAAAACGACAGTAGATTAGGAAAAAATTTCAAACATAGGCAGAGTTTTTGACAATACTCTACTTATGTTGACTCGAAAGAGATGTCAAACAAAGGGAGTTTTGACAATACTCCACATTTGTCAATTAGAAAAACATAGTCAAATATTGGTGGAGCTTAAATCAATATTACACGTTTGTTGACAGGATTGAAATTTTAGAGAAAGTCAGTCCTTTTGTTTTGAATCTAAAAATATTTAATACTTGGATTATCCAAATTAATTCTTCACACAAGTGATGTCGTTAGGTACAAGACTTGTTGATAAAAGAGAGACTTCCTAATTACAGCTAGAATACCTCATATTGTCCTATCTAAGTGAATGCAACATGACTTATTTCTTCTAGAGTATGAGTGTTTTTCCTAGATTTTGAAAGTGAGACTGAATAATTGCGAGAAAGTATATAGTAAAATTAAATGTACCAGTCTTTGAAACTAAAGATTTTGAAAAAGGTACGGAAAAGCGCAATACGCTTTTTCGTTGTTCATGTTTGTTTGTGAAAAAACTCAAATTGAGGATTATAGAATTTCAAAGAAGAGAAGGAGTGATTGGGCTTAGATTTAGGGTTTTTAGATTAATGATGAAATGCCCCTACTTTTAATATGTTGACATAAAATAATGAGGGAAAAAATTATTTTATGATCATGTGATTGATCTCTTTTGATTTTATAGAATTATTATTCTTGAGTACATTGCGAGCAAAATGACAGCTGAGATGTTATGATAAAAATTAATTAGATCTTTAAATAAGATTTTTCATTTGATGCTTCTATTCTTTTAATCACTAACAAAGAATAATATTAAAACCTTAATTTACGTTTCAAATTTGGATTAAACGTACTATCATTTTCTATATTAGTTTTAATTATTTTTAAATAATTTCAAAAACTCATATTAGAACCAAAATTCCATTTCAAATCCAAACAAAACCTATAAAACTATTTTCAAATGATTGATCAGTATCTTGAGGACCGTAGAATTATGAAGAAAAGAAGGAGAGATTGGGTTATATAGAATTTTTAGATTGATGATGAAAATGCTCATACTTTTAATGTGTTGACATAAAATAATAAGGGAAAAAGTTATTTTATGATCAGGTGATTTGTCTCTTTTAATTTTGTAGAATTATTATTCTTGAATACGTTGCAAGCAAAATGACAGTTGAGATGTTATGATAGAAATTAATTAGGTCTTTAAATAAGAGAAAATAACTTTTCGTGAATTATAAGATTTTTCATTTGATGCTTCTATTACCCTAATTTATGTGTCATATTTGCATTAAATGTACTATCGTTTTCTATGTTAATTTTAATTTTTTTAAACGATTTCAAAAATGCATATTAGAATCAAAATTTCATTTCAAACCCAAAAAAAACCTACAAAGCTAATTTCGAAAGATTGATCAGTATCTTGATCTTGTTTTATTCATTTGACTCCCGTTGTTGTCGCCGTCAAATTGAGGATCGTAGAATTACGAAGAAGAGAAGGAGATTTTGAGTTAAATTTAGTGTTTTTAGGTTAAAAGATGAAAAAGTCCCTATTTTCAATGTGTTGATAGAAAATAACAAGGGTAAAATTTATTTATGATCATCAAGTGATTTGTCTCCTTTAATTTTATAGAATTATTGTTCTTTACAACATTGCTAGCAAAATGACAGTTAAGATGTTGTGATAATATTTAATCGGGTCT
>JACEIK010002943.1:53605-69269 GCA_018107945.1 Datura stramonium
TATTATTCTTTAATACATTGCAAGCAAAATGACCGTTGAGATGTTATCATAAAAATTAATTAGATCTTCAAATAAGAGAAAATATCTTTTCGTGAATTATAAAATTTTTTATTTGATACTTCTATTCTTTTAATCACTAACGAAGAATAATATCAAAATCCTAATTTATGTGCCATATTTGGATTAAACATACTATCATTTTCTATATTACTTTTAATTATTTTTAAATGATTTCAAAAATGCATATTAGAATCAAAATTTCATTTCAAACCCAAACAAGAACTGTAAAGCTATTCTCGAATGATTGATCAGTATCTTAATCTCGATTGTTATCACTTTTCAAATTGAGGATCGTAGAATTACAAAGAAGAGAAGGAGATTTTGGGTTTAAATTTAGGGCATTTAGATTAACAATGAAAATGCCCCTATTTTCAATGTGTTGGCATAAAATAATAAGGAAAAAAAAGTTATTTTATAATTACGTGATTTATCTCTTTAATTTTATAGAATTATCATTCTTGAGTACATTACAAGTAAAATGACAGTTGAGATATTATGATGAAAATTAATTAGGTCTTTAAATAATTAAGAGAAAATAGCTTTTCGTGAATTAAAAGATTTTTCATTTGATGCTTCTATTCTTTTAACCGCTAATAAAGAATAATATTAAAATTTCAATTTACGTGTCATATCTAGATTAAACATACTGTCATTTTTATATATTAGTTTTAAGTATTTTTAAATGATTTCAGAAACGCATATTAGAACCACAATTCCATTTCAAATCGAAACAAAATCTATAAAGTTATTTTCAAATGATTGATCAGTATCTTGATCTTGTTTTATTCATTGGACTCCAGTTGTTGTCGTCATTGTCAAATTGATAATTGTAGAATTTCGAAGAAGAGGAGATTGATTTTTAGATTAATGATGAAAATGCCTCTACTTTTAATGTGTTGACCTAAAACAATAAGGGAAAAAGTTATTTTATGATCACGTTACTTGTCCCTTTTAATTTTATAGAAATATTATTTTTGAGTACGTTGTAAGTAAATTGACAGTTGAGATGTTATGATTAAAATTAATCAGGTCTTTAAATAAGAAAAAATATTTTTTCGTAAATTATAAGATTTTTCATGGGATGCTTTTATTCTTTTAACCACTACCAAAGAATAATATTAAAACCTAGATTAAATGTAATATCATTTTTCTATATTAGTTTTTTTTTAAAATTTTTTAAAATAATTTCGAAAACGCATATTAGAATTAAAATTCCATTTCAAACCCAAATAAAACCTAAAAAGCTATCTTCAAATGATTGATCACTATCTTGATCTTGTTTTATTCATTTGATTCTCGTTATTGTCGCCATCAAATTGAAGATTGTAGAATTACGAAGAAGGGAAATTTTGAGTTTAAATTTAAGTTTTAATCTCCTTATTTTTAATATGTCGATAGAAAATTTAAAACAAGGGGCAAAATTTATTTTTTTATCACGTGATTTGTCTCCTTTAGTTTTATAAAATTATTATTAATTAGGTCTTTAAACAAGAAAAAATAGCATTACAAGAATTCATTTGATGATTCTATTTTTTTTAACCAGTAACAAAGAATAATTTAAAACGTTCAATCTTTTAGTATATTAATTTAAATTACTTCTAAATAATTTCAAAAATACATGGTGGGAATCAAAATTCCATTTCAATTATGTCTGCTTATCACCCCAAACTACTTATCAATAAGCTAAGTAACTTATTGTCAGTAGCTATAAAAAAAGAAAGTATGGCCAACTTTCCTCATCTTTTATACAGTACTCTGCAGGTTTATACATAGATAGGACTTAGGAGGCAGGTTGGTAGGCGCAGTTTTCTGATTATTTGTTTGTATGTTTTCTCGAATTCTTGAATTACTTGTGGTCACTTGCATTCTTGCATCTCTGCTCTTTTTTCAATTCCAAAAAGTTTCTGAGTTTTTTTTTTGGTATCCAATTTGATTTGATCGAGACAACAAGTGTTAGGAGTCTCTGAATGGTATCTGATCCAATCTTCATCTTTTGTTATTTGCTTTATCTTTTGTTCTCAGTTTCTATCAGCATAGATTGATTGTGACGTTATGAGTAGAAACGTTTCTTTTTCCACCTTCTTGATTTTGGTGAATTAAAATGGAGAATTATTTGATTAGATGATTTCTTAGTGCTTTGATTACTGTAATTATCGTTTTAAAATCTTTTCGATTGTTAAATTCACATGCATCTTTTGTGTAAAATGCTAATCAGGGCTACATACATTTCCAGCAAACATTTTGATATTTTTCATTTGGAAGGAAATTAAAGTTTTGAATTTGTTTTTCCTCAACATTCCACATTTGCTTCCTTTTTGTTGTTGGCCATTAGATTGTAACACATCAATATTTCTTGATTGAAAGTGCACTTTATCTACCACGATCTTACTATACATCGATTCGAAGTTTATGGGTTCCTTCAATTGATCTTGAGTTGATATACAATAGTAATTAAGTTTACAGTCATATATTTAGTAGATTTGTTTGTACATATACAAGTTCTAAACAAAAGCTACATGTCATACACTGTATCCCACTATGAGCTTCTTACTGATCTCTCTGATTATCTGAAGGTTTTGAAGGGAAGAAAGAACTCAGTTGACTATGTCTCTTAGTAAAGATCTTATATTCTTGATACTGCAGTTCTGCAATGAGGAGAACCTCACGAAAACTGCTCACATGTGAGTTCCATTTTAATTTTTTTTTTCTACAATGGATGCTTATTAGAATAACAATCATTTTGTGTATTTTTAATCAGAATTGATAAAATTGTGAAATAGGTTAGGGCAGGAGACAGGATTTTTCTTTGACATGGTACATTTTGAAGCTCTGGTGCTTGGTGGCAATTGGGATGAAGCTGAAAACTATCTTTCAGGTTTCACTGATGTCAGTGACAACAAATATTCTATAAAAATGTATTTCGAGATTAGGAAACAAAAGTTCCTTGAGGCACTTGACAGGTAATCTTGTGATTATCAGAATTCCGATGTGATTTGCATTCTTGTGAGGCAAAAGTTTGGATAAAGCTCTTATTTATAATTGATTCGGTGATAGACAAGATCACAAAACTGCTCTAGACATCCTTCTGAAAGATCTTAAAGTGTTTGCTGAGTCAAATGAAGAGCTTTACAGAGAGATGACTCAGCTTCTTACATTCGATGACTTCAGGTTGGATTAAATGATTACCTATTGTGATTATCTGTAGGTGGTGAAATTGTAGAAGTAAGACGTCTGACAAGAAACTCTTGATTATTGTTAATTCTGAGTGCAGAGAATATGCTCCACTTGCTTTTTATGGAGACATACTATCTGCGAGGAAACGCGTGATGAAGGAACTTAAGGCTGTCATTAAATCAAACCCCAAGTTTCAGGGAAGAGTTGAGTTTCCAGAATTAAACAAGTCAAGATTGCGCCGTCTAATTAACCAAAGGTAGTATCTTACTTTTATTTTTTGTCTTCTCTCTCTTTTCTATAATCTGCTCATTTATATTCAGCCTAGCGGTGACTATTTGAAACTCTACCAACTAGAATATAATCTAATTAACCTGAGTATTCTTTTTTTTTTCCTCATTTCGTTCATCTGATGCACTCAATAATGCCTCAGTTTCCTATTTAAACTTTTATGGATGTTAGCAAAGAGCTGATATCATCTCAATATATACAGCTTGAACTGGCAGCATATTCATTGTGCAAATCCTCAGCCAGAACCAGAGATCAAAACACTCTTCACAGATCATAAATGTCCCGGACCTGAAGATCAATCGGTTAAGCTTTGTGAGCAAAGGCCAAGGGTAACTTATTTGGAAGCATTTATTATGTCATAGCATTATTCCACATCTGAAGAATACATTTCCCTCTAATGTTTGAATTCTTCTTACTCAGCCTAGCAAAACCATATCAGCTGCAAAACCAGCTTTTCGGCAAATGCTTTCTAATTCTCTCATTGCATCTGATGACATGATTTCTGGTGAGGCTGCTGCTTCAGGAAACCTGATAAACCTACTATGCAGTTGAAGTACCGTATATTGTTAAACAATAATGTCGCTCTTATTTCAACTGACTTTTTCATGTTGGCTGTTCTTGTTAGCTACTACTTCGATGGCTGTTCCGGATTCTGGTAACTTATATGATGTAAGCTCTACAGGGGATATGAATGAGGTGATGTACTTTGAACAAACATAGTTATTATATTCTCCCAATTTAAGAGGTGATTGTGCATGGTCCTTATTTGATGGTTTAGTTTCCTATCAGTAATTTTGAACTCTTTAAGTACTTATATTCATGCAGAAGGTGTTATCCAAAACCGTTCCCTGTCAAAACCAGGATACATCGTCTAACCGCTATGATGACTTCCCCAAGGCCGTTGAACGTGTTTTAAACATCGGCTATTCTCCAACCACAATGGATTTTCATCCTGTTCAACAGACTCTTCTGATAGGTTTTTCATTGAGATCATAGTTCGCAAACTGATATATTTGTGATAAAGTTTCCGAATCCTGAAACTCATTGCTAGTGACGATGTTATTTTGCAGTTGGAGACAGTCATGGAGTCATAGAGCTGTGGGATGTTAGTTCTAAAGAAAAGTTGTTTTCAAGAAAATTTATGTTCTGGAGAGTAAACGCTATTTCACCTGCATTTCTGGTATGATCACTTATAACTGATCTTTAAAACTGAAAACTTAGTTCGTACTGTAACTAGAGGTGGTGTCCGTAACTGTTCAGGCAAGTATAGATGAAGCTCGGCCTACCTCAGCCAATCGAATCCTATGGAGTTCCGATGGCTCTCTTTTTGGTATATCTTCATATATTTGGATCTGGAGAGAAACTTATTTTCTGAATTTGGTGCTCAGTTCTGTTAATATTGCTTTATACTTGAAACCAATGAGCAGGGGTTGCATTCTCCAAAGGCATGGTTCAACTATATTATTATCATAATAATAACAATCATGCTGAAAACCATCTGGAGGTATTCTTTTGCGAATTCATCTTTGCTTAATTTTCCCCTTCTCTTTTTGTTTGTATGTACTTTTGCTTTATTTCTAATAGAGATTTTACTTTTTCAGATTGAGGCTCACTCGGGCAGTGTAAATGATCTTGCATTTTGTAAGCCAAATAACCAGCTTTTTATCATAACCTGTGGTGAGGACAAGTTGGTCAAGGTTTGTTTACATGTTGAATGAATTAAATACTAGTGTATTACACCAGGAACTCGAATTTGGTGGTCTTGGTGAAATAGTTAAATCATGACACAGAAATTGGCTAATTTTCAACTGCTTATTTGAAGGTCTGGAATACTGTAAATGGCGCTAGACAGTATACTTTTGAAGGTCATGGAGCCCCAGTTTACTCTCTTTGCACTAATGAGAAGGAAAATGTTCATGTAATCATACTTCTTCATACTGCAAAATCTGCTATTTGCTGCTTTCTATTAAGTATTCAGAGCATTCTGATTGATTTATCTGCCTCAGTTTCTATTTTCAACATCAACTAATGGTGAAATAAAAGCATGGTTATTTGAAAACTCGGGACCAAGGCTTTCCTTTGAGACTCCATGCCATTGTTGCATGAGAATACTTTACAGTGCTGATGGTAAAAGGTGATTGACCAGACTCTTGAACTTATTTCATTCTTTTCTGCTTTTTGTTTTTTTGGTTAATTTGGAAGGATTAGTTAAACTTAGTTTGAAGCTTGTAGGCTTTTTTCATGTGGGACCAATAAAGATGGAGACTCACGCATGGTGGAATGGAATGAAACTAAAGGTTACGTAGAAAGGAGCTACCTCGGACTTGACAGATGTTCTTCGGGTGTTGTGCAATTTGACATCAGCTGCAATAAGTATGTGGCTGCTGGAGATTCCCATGTAATCAAAGTTTGGAATGTAAATGATGCTCAACTTTTGACAGTTGTTCGTGCTGGTGAAGACCTTCCTGTATGTACTCTACTTAGCTATAATTATTTTATCAGAATCCTAGCAGATGCACTTTTTCTCCCTTTTGTTTCTGTTTTCTATGTCGCTGAAGTTGACACTAAGATCACTCTATAATTGAAGTACAGATACTTAAAAACGAAAACAAGAAAAATGCGGAGGATGTTATCTAGTTTGATATAAGTACATGCTTATGCAAATCGCTTGTTTTAATCTACTTGCATTTGAAGTATAACAGTCTGAAGTTCTCTTTTTCTTTCTCTAGGCAAGTCCATATGTTCGATTCAACAAGAAAGGCACTCTATTAGCTGTCTTTGTGGATAATAAGAGGATCAAAATCTTGGCAAATGATTGTGGCCGCTTTTTGCTTCAAACTTCATCGGGTGCCTCTAGAAAGGTCTGCATGTCAAACTTGATAATTTTTCTCACGATAAGAAAAAGAATTATGCTTTTGTTTTTTGTTGTTCTCTACAGCTTGCAGGTTATTCCCTAAGTGGTCCTGCTAACAGTAGCTCAACTGATGACGTTGTCCCTCAGGTGCGCGTTGAAAGAAACTGATGTTTTCTATTATCAGTTCTGTCTGATATATTTAATTCCATATCTATCCTATTTGTTTCAGCTTCCACCTTTTTAAGGCATGTTAAACCAAATTATAGAGATAACTATTGCAGTGACTTGTCAAACTGATGGAGTGCTGTGCAGGAAAAGACAGCAGATGACCTGGCAAGTATGGAGTCTCACAAGATATTAGGGAATCAGAGCATCTCTAAGGTCGTCCAAGTTTCACGATGTCAATCTTCGAGGCTCCCCTCGAATGTGAAGACAAAGAGGGTATGAAATCATGTGCAAGTTACTCTTTTATTATTTAAATCTCATAATATGACTCATTGAAAGAGAATCTCGAAAATATAAGGACCCGGGCTTTATAAGTTGTCCTTCTTAGGCACTCTACCAAAGACGACGATAATTAAGCAAACTGCTTGAGGATCTAAAAGTTCTTTTAATTCATAAATGGCTCTACCAAAGGTTCTTCTAAGAATGCACTTTACCTACGGCCAAAAATCAGTATTCTTATGTCAAATCTCCTTTTTCTTTTAACTTCTCTTAGAATTTTATGGTTCCAGTAGAATGGAAAATCTTGTACTTCTGCAAAAATTTGAGTTCTGTGAAAAAAATCAGCACTTAAAAATGAGGAAACTTCTTATTGGAATTGCAATCAATGATTGCAGGTGTGGAGGTTGATGTATACTCATGCAGGAAATGATCTTTTGGCCTTAGTCGCAGATGGTCATCATCTACTCTGGAGATGGTCGAAGAGTGGTTCTAATTTGACTGGTCAGGTAAAGGAGTTTTAACAAAATGGCTTATATATCTCTCCTGTGGGTACTTCTATTAGCTATAAGAACATGGTTTATAAATTTATGTTTGTCTGCTGACCAACATGTTTATTGCTGTAGACAACAACAAAATGCACTCCTCAACTACGGCAACCACAGAGTGGGTTGTTGTTGACCAACAGTTTGCCCAGCAGTGATGCAGGAGCAGTTTCACCTTGCCTAGCTTTAACCAAGAATGATTCTTATGCAATTTCGGCATCTGGAGGAGCAGTTTCTATAATCAATATTCTCAAGTTTAAGGTGATTACAAGAAAATTAAGTTTACGTGCTGCATAATGAAATGCTTCTCCCTCCCTATATCTGTTTCTCTGCCCATGAAAGTTTCGTTGACTTCCAAACGAAGTAATCAAATCAAGTTAGTTACTGTAAGTGTTGAGGGTAATTCCATCTGGTTAATGGAATTGAAATTTTCAAGAATCAAAACCAACAACAGGGTATAACTGCTACTTTGCTTTCATATGATTTAGATTTATTCAATCCTCAATTTGCTTTATCTTCTTCATTTATGCTTCACTTGCATGATGCTGGTATTTATGGAGCTCTTTGATTTCTGCTGAAGCACTAATATTTTAATATTGAAATGCCCCAGAGCCTAGAGATTTCATCCTACAATTATTGGTTCCATTAACCGTTCCTTCTTGTTCTTGACAACTGCAGAAAATAAAAAGTATCATGCCTCCTACACCTGCAGCAACATGTATTGCTTGCCACCCGTCTGATAACAATGTGATTGCTGTAGGGATGGATGATTCAACAATCATTGTCTACAATGTCCGTCTTGATGAGGTATCATACTTTTATCTCCCACTTCTCATTGTGGAAAGTGTCGAATGCCAAAGTTGATTTTTTTCATTTGATTTTGCAGGTCAAAAGCAGGCTTAAGGGACACTCTAAAAGGATTACTGGACTTGCGTTCTCTAACATACTGAATGTGCTTGTTTCTTCAGGAGCAGACTCTGAGGTTTTTTCTTTCGCCTTTATTGGTCATCCATTTGAAAATAGTTGACAATTGGTTTGCTATATGTTACAAGTTAACTTAGTAGTATCTGATAGCACATTTTTGATAGTTAATTCTGTTTGATAAGTGAAAACCTCTAAGCCCTATTGGAATGAAAAGCAAAAGCAGCATGGATTTAAAGGATTTATATAACCAACAACAACTAGTTTAAGATGAAGCCTAGTTGTTCTCTTTGCAATAAATGTGAATATAGGACATATTGATAGTCATTTCAAAGTAGCAGTCTTTTACATGGACGAACCAACAACTGTCTTCTACTTGGTTTCCTTTACTTTCCCAGATAGTGGTGTGGAATTCAACAAACTGGCAGAGGGAGCGAAGTACAATGTTGCAGATCTCTGCTGACTGGTTACCAACAGAACTATCAGAGACCTCTGTCCAATTTCACAGAGATGAGAAATGCTTTCTTGTCGTACATGAGACTCAAATTGCAATCTATGAAACAACAAAACTAGAATGTGTGAAGCAGGTTTCCTCACTCTCTCTCTCCCTGGCTCCTAAATGAAATAAAAAGAAAGCCATACATAAAGATATACTGTTGTCTGTCCATTATATCAACAATGATAAACAAGTTTTTCATTGTCATATTTGCCAGTGGATCATCAAAAACTTCTGTGCACGAATTTCACATGCAACGTTGTCATGTGATAGTGAGTGGATATATGCTGTTATGAAAGATGGGATCATTTTAATACTCTCTGCTTCAGATCTCTCGCCCAAATATGAGATAGATCCTTCTACTTTCCTTCCTTGTGATTTCAGGTAATTTGACGTGACTCAACTTTGTATTGATTGGGTTATTATTCCACGTTAAATATGACCAACTGCTCTCCTATGTTACTGCCTTTCACTGCTTTTTGTATTCACTAGTCATTTTACTGTTCAAATGCAGTTCTAATGTGTTCCCTCTGGTGGTTGCTGCTCATCCTCAAAATGCAAACCAGTTTGCTGTGGGTTTAAACGATGGTGGAGTAGTCGTTATCGAACCTCCAGAGTCTGATGGTAGATGGCTCGTGCCACCGCAAGGCAATGACTCTACCAATGAACAAGTAATATAGCAGTTAACTCCAGAATTCGTTTTAAAGGATTTGGTTTTGAAATAGAGAAACATTCATACATCGTTAGCTCAATATCCTAATTGTCTTTTCAAACAGGCTATAAGTGGAAAATTGTTTATCACATTTAATTGTTGTTTATGTTGCATGAAAGGCTTTTCTTCATTCACTGTTACCCTCTCAAGAAGCTGAAACAGCACATGAAAAAAAGGATTTGAACAAGAACAGGAAAATATATGAACCGCTGTAAAATGGGAGGAAAAAGATGAAAGAAACCAAATCCGTTTTTTCAAAGGAAAAATATTAGCTCTAATGAGATATCAATCAATATTTTTGAAATGTTTATATCTTATTCCCTTTACCCTTTTGTTTGGATGGTGGCTACCCGTGATTGTTACTAAAAGTATTATGTTTGTTTTGATTCTTATTTAAAATATATGATATGGTAAAGCCTCACTTTATGAAGTTACTAATTTGGTGTAATCCCATTGTTACTTAATTTTTCTTTTCAATTATGTCTTTTCTTAATATTACTTAGTGTGCTATTTTACCCTTTACTCTATATTATTTAACTCCACCAAAATATCCTATCCTATACAATCTTCTGCATTTAATATTCTCTTTAATATATTTATAAGGCATAATTTGTGACAAAATAACAGAAAGAAAATTATCTTAAATTGTATATATAATTAATGATAGGGTCACAACACCTTCATTCCTTTTTTCTTAATTCATCGTAATTGACAAATATATAAAAACAACTTATTCTTTTTTTCGAACTTATTCTGAAGATGATTTGACATAAATACACAACACACACATTTGAACACTCGAAAATGGCTTACGTTAGTTATCATCTTCTTAAGCTTCTGGAATGATGAGATAGATGAATTCCAATCTTGCTTGTGGCAACTTATAAGTGACGTGGACAACAGTCTTCAATCTTCATGCATTCTTTTCTACAAAACCTTGCTGGTACATTCATATCGTGCAACATACTTCTGCATATCTCTGTAAGGTGTCTATTGTTTTTTTCCAGCTATTCTATTTTGTTTGTGACATATTTGGACAAGTCAGTTGTTGCCTCACATAACATGTTTTCTCCCATGTTATCCATACAGAGATATTTGATTTTCCTTCCAATATCATTCTCCATAATATGTTGGTACTCTTTAAAGTTCTCAAATACCTCAGACTTATTCTTTAAGAAGTAAATCCACTACCCTGAAAAATCATGTATGGAGGGATGCTTGACTGGACCAAACATGTCTGAGTGAATCAACTCTAATGACTCTGTAGCTTGATATTTTGATTCATGATAGGGAAGTTGATGTGCTTCCTCATATTGACATGCATCACAATTATTGTGTCATGAAGAATCACTACTTCCAGGCGTACCAATAATCCAAATACTTGAGAAAAGAAAGCATAAATTTGAATAATCCATAACATAAATAAAAAAAACATCATCATAAAGAGAAAAGATAGAAAATAACATAAGACACAAGTCTGAATACACTCAACGTTCAAACTATATTGTACTGTTAGTGAGCACCTAAGAATATCTGAGTACATTGTGAGGCATACCTCAAGACAAGAAAGTCAACAAAAAGAGAAAAGAATTTATGGCCACCGAGGTTGGCTTACCTCAAGTGTGACACCCCAAAAGTTTCTAAGATCAGACCCTAGATTTGGAGTAAAAATCAGCAGAAAAATCTGAAATTTTCTCTGAACGACTCATCATACGAGTCATGGTATGATAGGACGAGTCGTTGGAGGAGTCGTGGTAAGCCTCATAAGTTTTATCTCTTAGATCACAGTCCCTATCACAAGTCGTTGTTTGTATCTGAAAAAGGAGTCCTGATGTAACGAGTCTCAGGACAACTCATTGGACCTTGGAACGAGTCGTGATAAGGAATCGCAAGATGAAGAATCAGAAAATGCAAGATTTATCCATTGACCACGAGTCATAGGACGACTTGTGGTATCCAGTGACCAGTCGTGGTATGGGACCATTTATGAAGATCAGAGAGGTGAAAATCAGGTCCAGCTTGTAACGACTGGTCACCACGAGTCATGGTAACAACTAATTGCTCGTGCTGTGAGTCGTGACGACTGACAGACAATTTTTAAGTGCAATTTTCTAAAGGTATTTTTGTAATATCCTATGCTTTTAACTCATAAACTAGGTCATTTTGGGTTTCCTATGAAGGGTATTTAAGGGTTAACTTAATCTAAACTCTCACTCCTCTCCTAACACCGTAGATTGAAGATCAAATTCTCAAAGAAAGCTAGGGTTCCTCTTCTCCTATTTTCTTGGGTCTCAAGTCTAGTCAAGAACTCTTCAAGCCAGGTATGTGGGGTTATCAATGAGGGATTTCTTCCACCCTCATGCCCAATCTCAAGTCTAATATCATGATTTCAACTCTTTCAAGTCTCCAATTATAATTTTCATGAATTTCTAAGGTCAGACCATTTTTTATGCAAAACTCTATGATGTCTTATGAAATTGATTCCCTCGTGATTTTACTTATGATTTATGATTAGGTCTACATGATTTCTATGAAAAACTCTCATGCTTCTCTATTTTCATGTTAGCATGATTTACTCAAGGATATATGAATCTCATGAATATCAAGCTTATTTATCATGACTGTATTTTTAGCATTATTTTCATGGCTAGTTCACGTATATCAAGCAGTTTATGAATCTATCATGTTATTTTAAACTAGTCCATGTAAAAATCATGTTAATGTAGATTTATGATCACTATGTATGATTCTTGGAATACTATTTAACACCAAGTAGACCGGAATTTAGTGCATCTAGGTCTTAGAACTATGTGCCACCGTAGGATAAGGGGTCCTCACCAGTAGAGAGTGTCTCTCTTGCCCCTAGCCTAAGGGGTCCTTGCCAGTTGAGAGTGTCTCCCTTATGCTAATAGGCTTATGAGTGATATCACGTATTCAAGGTTCTTATCCTTGGCAAGATATGCACACCTCCCAACCAAAGGTACAGGCAGGGCTCCATGATGCTCACTTGGAGTATGTCAGTTATGAGAATCTCCCGTTGTTCTCCATATTCCATGTGTTATTCATGTTTAGAATCTATGATAGCATGTTTTTTTTTTGTATTTTTAACCCATTGACCATTTTATGAATCTTACTTGTGATTTCAAACATGATGAGCGTTACCATTTTGTTTTCTAAACCTTGGGTCATTATACTTCAGATTATGATGAAAAGCTTATGTTTTATGATTGTGTTACGATTATGACTTTTAGCATATTGTCCTTACTCTCATGTTTTACTTATCCTCCATACTCAGTACATTCAAGGTACTGATCGCATACTTTTTGTGCTATATCATATCATGATATAGGTTTGGGCATTCAGTCTCAGTTCCGCTGCTAGATCCGATCTTGCTTCAGATTCAACTCAGTATTAGTGAGCTCTTATTATCCGAGGACATCAGTTTTGGTTTATATCCCTTTTATATCATTTCAGTTACAGATTTAGCAGAGCTAGTCGGGGGCTTGTCCCATCAGCTCATCTTATGTTTAGAGGATTTTTAGACTATGATGTATAGATATTCAACAATTTGACTTGTTCTCCCAGTTGATATGTTTTATGATATCTTAGACTTCTGTTTATGCCATATCTTATGATTTTTTTCCGCTTAATTGTATGCTTATGCTTATGTTATGCATGTAAGAGTCATTTGTGGTTCTAGGTCCCGTGTTACGTTCAGAGTCTATGCTCGGATCGTGACATCAAGTAAACGCAACTTGTTATGATCCAATTTATCTAAGTTGTAATGACACCTACACCTTAACCGGGTAGATGAACCAATTCATACAAAATCATTTTTGGTCATACGAAAACAGTAATAAAGCATTTAAAGTCAAATAAAGTCATAACAACATAATCTAAAATATCATAATGTGCGAAAATATAAGAAAATTCCTAAGAACTGATAATATGAGTCAAGAGCATCATCTACTGAATAAAAAACAACTATCTATATAACTTACTATAATGTACGAAATTAAAAAAATAACGAAAATATAATATAGGAAGGGAGTCAACGATGCTGCGAATCAATCAAACAACTCACCGTGATATCTCTATGCTAAACTCCCTATACACAGTCATAAATTCTGCTACTATTGGGATTAGTATCCTAAGAAAAAGTGCAACAAATGTAATATAAATATAAAATCAATGAATACCCAATAAGTATCATTAACTCATTTCAACAAGATAGTGAGAAAAGTTAGGCTTTCAACAACTTTTATCTTAACCTGTATAATAACAAGATATACAACTTTTATCTTAACCTGTAGATAATAAGATCTCAACAAATAAAAGAAAAATAACAGTGCAAGTGTATCAATCAAATAATCGTAGAAATTATGAAAAAGTACAATATATGAAGTAGTGTTCACATATAGAAGTCAATGAATCGATTACACAACATTAATTCTCCCTCAATATCACCACCTCAATACTTCCAACACAATCCCACACACACTATCTGATTAGGGGTGGTTCGGATTGTGATCCATGTGGGACAATCACGTTGTGCACATGCCGCACGAATGATCTCAAAGTGCAAATATCAAACAATGAGCATGGACAATCTCAACGTGCAATATCAAGTAACTAGAATGAATGATCTTAACATGCAATATCAGGTAACCAAACACGTATGATCGCCATATGCATATCAAATAACCAACACATATGATCTCAACGTGCCTACTCATAACATAATTAAATCACATGTGTAGTCATATGACATACAGATAGAAAATAGTCATCATCTAAACATGTGATCTACATGCATATAATTCAAAGTGTAATCGCGTTGCCTATATGTTACCTTCATCAGGGGCAGAGCTATGGGCAAGGAAGGATAGTCAATCGAACACCATTCGTCGAAAAATTTGTATAGATCAAATAAGGTCTAATCTCGTTTATATTCTAATTTAAACACCCTTATCAGATTACTTTTTATTTCGCGCGTTCGAATCTGCATTGCAGCATTTGCATATATATTTTTAGGGGCAAAACAAGTTGGACTAATCTATTTGAACTGTCCTTTGTCAGCATTTTGATTGAATCTTTTTAAAAAAAAATTAAGAAAGAATACTCATTAAGAAATGAGCAATAGCTAATAAATACTAAGTAATTACTAAACAAATCTGGAAATCTTCTTTTTTGGTTACCAAAAAAATCTTTTTTTAAAACAAACCATACAAAATCTCTTTGACATTTTATTTTTAATTAAAATAGAGGTCATATCTAGTAATATTATTATAATATTTTAATAAAATATTAGAGTTCAATTATAATATTTTTCGTCTCATTTAGGTGAATTTTAGGTGAAACGATTCAGAATATGAAGGTTATTATCTATTTTTTTTATGTGAAGTTGTACATAAAATTTTCAAATTTTTTCTTAAATAAAATTTACATATTTTAAATAAAAAATATTATAAGTCACAATAATTTATAAAAAAATTTATTGAAAGAAAAATTTATTTGATACTCCAAATAGAAACTGCATCATACAAAGTCCCAACATAGAGAGTAACATATTCGGCTTATATTTTCATTTGCACCATTTCTTTTGTTAAGTCACTTACATTTGTTTTGATTTATACCATTGTTAGTTATATTATAAGTGTTCTTATAATTTAGCTAAATATCGCGTTGTTTGATTAAAAAAAAAATTTTTTGTACCCTCTCAAATTTTGGTGCACCCATTCATTTTTAAATAAAATTTAATTATATGGATCGATCCTAAAAAAAATTATTATTCATTCTGATTAAGCTTCCTTCCTATTAATTTGAAAAATATATAAAAAGAAATAAATATCTTCACATCTTGATTTAATAGATGGGAGAGAATCATGTGGTTGCTTCTTGTACCACATCGAACAAAAGCAATATATGTTAGGATTTATAAGAAATAATTACGGAACAAGAAGGTCACTAATACAGTTCATGATGTGAAAGATTGAACATTGTTATAATTATCATTTAGTTGAGAAAAACAAGTGAAATTATACCGGTTGACATATAATTTTGGTCCTCCACATATTAAGTTAATTTATTAAGTTTCTTGAATTTGTGACATTCAATTTTGGCCCTCCATATATTAAGTTTCTTAAATTTTAAATAGAATGACAATAAATATT